>JABCRI010000268.1:0-17531 GCA_015143295.1 Tetracentron sinense | reverse complement strand
TATTTAAAATTAGGACATGGACCAATGGGCTCTGGCCATTTGGTTACAAAAATAGACAACAACCAGTATGTTAAGAATGTTCCCTTTTTTTTAAAAAATGCCTAGGGAGTCTCACTCCCACCCATTGGAAGCATTTTATTACACTACAAAATGTCACACAGTGTGAGTGTCGTTATTAACAAATAGGTGTCCTAGTGGACACAAAATATTATTGACATATGATTTTAATTTAAATTCATTTGTTGAGGTGATTTTTCCTATACCTATCACAAGGAAAAGAATTCAAATATTATATATTCACTATTTTTTTTCTTTCAAAACTGAACCTATGAACCATATTTAGTATTCCTATGAGAATTTATCATGGTTGAAACGAGTGGTTGTTCTCTTCTTCATCAATAGCTGGTGGTCTCTCAAACTTATCATCCTTGAAGACAGGGTGTATGTAGCTAGGCATCGTGGAGGTAGCCTTTTAATCCCAATGTATCCTTCCCCGTTGCATCATCTGGTCATAGATCAAACAAAAAATGGGCGCTTCATCTAAATGGGCATGCTTTTAACAATTTTTTATTATTATTAAAGAGGGTATGCCTTATATTTTTATTAAGAGTTTTTGCATATCAGCGCTAGTTTTATCCTAGTGTACAAATATAATATCATGCATAATAGAATTGCAAATTAACTTATGTTTTTCCATTCTTAAACAAAGAACCTCATTATTCCACTTCCCTTGAATTGCATGTTGTATCTCAGACTCTAAACTCGTTCATATCGTAAATTATCTTGACGATTAGAGGAATTACTAAAATTTGAAATCTTGTTCCTGCAATTCATGCTAATTTTTCATAATTTTCAGGGGTCATTTGTTACAAATATTGCATCAAATGTAATCCTTTTTGTGATTGAGATATAGTATAAAAAGGAATAGTGTTCAATCCGTGGGAGAGGTGCAAGGAGTTGAAACCGTACCTGATCAGTTGGAGTAGAAATTAACCCCCACTAACTACAATGTGCAAAAAAAAAAAAAAAGCAAAGTACCTTTGGTACTCTCCTAACCTCACTTTTACTGGAGTGGGCATGTGTGAGACCCGTATTATATGTTTGGTTGCCAAGAAAATAGGTGAAAACATGGAAAAGAAAAGAAAATTTTGATTTTCTAATACAATTTTTAGTTGTGTTTTGTTAAATTTTCTTTTCTTTTCTATATTTTTACTTATTTTTTCAGCAACCAACATAGGGGTAGTGTTTAAAAAAGAAATATGTACAACAGCCTACAAAAAAGAACGGGATATTGTATAAGCAGTATGAAATACCTACTAGCTAACATCTAGTGTATGTATTATATATTTATACATTTGTTAGAATCATTTTGATATTTAATCATCCACATAATTACTCTTAATAAAAAATAATTATGAAATATAAAAGAATATTAATTATAAAAAGTGGAATCAAATTATATTCCATAAAAAATTATTAAATTTCAATGCCTATTAAGTGATATATAAAATATTAATTATAAGAGTCCTATTGTATATACACAATATATTATAAGTTAATAAGATTAAAAATAACTTTTATTAATATGTACTTTTTATATAATTTTGAAATATTTTAATTGTACATACCACCACCACCAGCTTCTCTCGTTTATCTTCTCCTAGGCACCATTTCCTCTCGTCTCTCTCAACCCTTTCTCTAAGCTCATAGTTGACGACTTCGCGAGAGACCCCGTCGTGGTTGAGCATTTCCCAAAGCCACTCTTTCTTCCTATTCTTTTCCTTCCTCTCCCTCCCAAGCTTGGTTGAGGGTTTCATGAGAACGTCCATCGTCTCTTTGGTTTGAAACACAGAAAGTTTCCGGATGAAGAAGGAAGAAAGAGAATAGGATATTATTGACTTTTTAATTATTTATTTAATATTAAAATAATTTTCTATTAACTTTGGTGTGCATAAGTAAGTAGTGAGGTAAAAAAAAATCAGACATTATTTAAGAAGCCAAATCCTCTATGGCATATCCGGTTATCACCCCTTGGGGTCTCCATGTGTCCCTTTTGACACCCCTTAACTGAGGTTAAGATTCACCCACCCGGCCACCTTAGGGTTCACCCATCCATCATTGGTTTTTAGAAAAAAATTATTATTTTTTTAAAAAAATTAAAAAACTATATTAGGGTTTTATAATATTAAAATATTTTAAAAATAATTACTATTTTTTCTAAAAACCAAGGATAGGTGGGTAAACCCTAAGGGTGAGTGAATCTTAACCCAAGTTAAGAGGTGTCAAAAGGGACACATGGAGACCTCAAAGGGTGATAACCAGATTTGCCAAATCCAGTTTTCACGGTAGAGGATTTGGTCTCATTATTTAAATACGAATATTTATTAAGAATATTACCATTCCACGATTACCAAAGCAAGATTTAGTAACTCAAGATCCTCAAGATCCCAAGTTACTAATCAAGAGAATCACTACTGTATATCCTAACAGCTAATAGATGAAATCAAATTTAGAAACATGAGTTGTTCGATCTCTTACTGGTTTAGGCTTTGTTGCCTTGTACAAGGATTCTCTAAGAGTCCTGTATTTATTATAACCCTTTTTCAAAGTAAATCAAGGAAAGCATACCTTTCAAATCTCTCTCTCTCTCTACGTTTATGGTATGAGAGCACAGGTTTTCTCAAACCATCTCCTCCCTTCGAATTTTCTCCATTACCCAGACAATGTCTTTAGACTCTTCTACCATCGAAAAGGAAGCCAACAAAGAGATGCCAATGCCTCTCTCTTCTCCCTTTCATCTTCCTCCCATGCCTTATTTTTCTACCCTTAAACTCGATGGGTTAAACTTTTTCCGAGATATGCCCTATTCTTGTCTCTCAAGATCTCTTCAAGTTCGTTAATGGCACTCTAGCTCCCTTCACCCCCTATCTCTCTTAATGATGGTTCACTGAATCTTGATTATCTTCTTTGGGAGCGCCTAGACAATTACGTCATGTGTTGTCTCAATGCCACCTTTACTGAGAGTGTGCTTTCTCAAACTATTGGCTTACAAACTTCACAAGAAATCTGGGACCATCTCTCTACAATCTTTTCTCAACAATCCCAAGCCCGGGAAATATATGCAATTAAAATTGCAACTTCAGCATCTCCGCAAGGGCTCCTCCACCATGGTCGACTATCTCAATCAATTCAAAACCATTGCTGACTCCCTTGCTTCCATTCAAGACCCGGTTTCAGACAAAGATTTAGTGATCATGAACACTCTTGGCGGCCTCTCATCAGATTACGAATCATTCAAAACTGTTGTCACAAATCGGTCTGATCCTATCAGTTTTGTTGAACTTCGTGCTTGCCTTCTAACCCACGAGTAGCGATTACTTCAGTTCCAACAGCCCAATGCTGACAACCCATCAATGGCATTTTTCGGCTAGCAACAACCACCACAACCCTTACGTGGTCACAACCGTGACCGTGGTCGGCACAACAATTGGCGTGGCCGCCCCCGCCATGATCAACAAGGCCATGGCTTCACCGATCACCAGGCCCGTGGCATTCTTGGTGCTCCTCCCTATCAAGGACGCCCTCCTTACGCTCCTATTATTTGTCAAATCTGCCACAAGCCCGGACACTTTGCTGCAAACTGTTATCAGCGGATCCCTGACTCCTCAAGCACTGATTTTGTGCACCAATCTTTTGCTGCCATGCAACTTCGGGACTCCTATAACTCTAACTGGTATCCGGACTCTGGAGCTACTAACCACATGACACCGGATCCATCTCTCCTTCAGCATGACAGTGACTACATGGGCAATGATCACGTTATTTTTTATAATGGTAATGGGGCCCCCATTTCTCACATTGGTAATTCTTTTCTCTCTATTCCTACTTTTAAATTCCATTTAAATTTTGTTCTTCATGTTCCCTCTCTTACTAAAAATCTCATTTATATTTCTTCTTTTACCAAAGATAATAATTGTTCATTTATCTTTTTTCCATGGGATTTTTGTATCAAGGATCTTCGAACGGGGACACCCCTTCTCGTCGGGAAAGTTAAGGATAATTTATACCCTATCCCATTCACTCCATCTTCTTTGCATCAAGCTCTCAACACTTCTACCAGCTGCACCACTTTATGGCATTAGCGTCTCGGACATCCATCTTTTTTATGTTCTTCAATTTTTATCTAAAAAAAAAAAATGTTTAGACAAGTTCATTAATAAAGTTGAATTTTTTTGCCCTGATTGTCATTTATGCAAAAGCTCTCGTCTCCCTTTTTCTCCTACCATGCACAACTCACCTTCTCCTCTTCATTTAATTCATTGTGATGTATGGGGCCCTCACCCGTGTCCTCTATCTCTGATTTTTGATATTACATTATTTTCATAGATGACTACAGTCGTCACACATGGTTCTATCCCATGCATAGAAAACTAGACAGCGCTACATGTTTTGACAATTTTCAACGCATGGTTGAGAACATTTTGGGTACTCATATTAAGTATTTCCAATCCGATGGAGGTGGTGAATTCACAGGTTCCCCCTTTCAGGCCATTTTTCGCACTCATGACATTATTCACTGACGTTCCTGCCCTCATACGCCTCAACAAAATGGGGTCGCAGAGTGGAAACACTGTCACTTAGTCAACATAGGGAATACTCTTCTCAGTCAAAGCCACCTTCCCAAATATTTTTGGGCCGAGGATGTCTCGACAGCCATTCACCTCATCAACCGGATTCCCTCCTTGGTTGCTAACAATATTTCTCCTCATGAGCTTCTTTTGGAAGGCAACCAATTTACACTGAGTTGAAAGTTTTTGGTTGTGAATGTTACCCCCTCGGCAATTACCGACAAGATAAACTGAGCTTGAAGTCGCTCTGTTGTATCTTTTTGGGTTATAGTTCTCTTCACAAAGGTCATCGATGCTTCGATCCAGTTGGCAATCGGATTTAAATTTCTTGCCATGTTACATTTCAAGAGAACTCCTTCCCTTTTTTAGAATGTGCGGCTCCTATGACATCTCCATCATCACCACCAATTGTTATGCTCCCGAGCTTTGCACCATTACATAACTCCTCGGGTTTATTGCCACATGTTGCCACCACTCCGGCAAGTGCAGTCATGCCACTATATGTTCCCTCCCCTGCCGCTGAGCCACCTCCCGCGGTCTCCCCTACATCGTCTCCTGCCACTGCCCGTAGTACATCTAAGCCGTAACCTACGAGTCCCATTGCTCCACCTCCCGCTTCCCCTTCAGCCAATGCATCCCCTATCACAGGCTCTTCTATCTGAGCTTACAACGGTAGTGCCCGAGCCGACTTGCTTTACTGAAGCCTCCAAACATTCCCATTGGCATGAAGCAATGATTGAGGAGTTTAATGCTCTTTTGAAGAACCAGACTTGGTCTCTTGTTCCACCTACCTCTCATCATAACATAGTCGGCTGTAAATGAGTTTATTGCGTCAAATACAAAGCTGATGGTTCTCTTGAGCGCTACAAAGCCAGATTAGTTGCAAAGGGCTTCAATCAACGTCATGACCTTGATTATGATGAGACTTTCAGCCCGGTTGTCAAACCCACCACCATTCGGATCATCCTCTCTATTGCCATATCAAAACATTGGCCTCTTCGCCAACTTGACGTCCGTAATGCATGCCTTCTTGCATGACTCTTTATCTGTAGAAGTTTATATGGTCCAGCCACCTGATTTTATTGACAAAGATTATCCCTCATGCATTTGTAAGCTTCACAAAGCTATTTATGGCCTCAAGCAAGCACCATGTGCATGGTTTCAATGATTCAACTCTTTTTTCCTTCAAAATGGCTTCATCGGGAGTCGTTCGGACTCTTCAATATTTATTAAACAGAGTAACTCTGGCACTCTCATTTTACTTCTGTATGTTGATGACATTGTGCTCACTAGCTCATCCCCTTCTCTGGTCACCTCATTCATTCAAGTCCTATATTCCACCTTGGACATGAAGGACTTAGGGGATTTACATCACTTTATTGGCATGGAAGTAGATCGGACTTCCTCCACTCTCAAGCTCAGTCAAACAAAGTAATATGCCTTGAATCTACTCAACAAATTCAGGATGATTGGAGCCAAACCTTGCAACACTCCATTTGTCTCTCTTTCCAAGCTCTTTGCCTTCGATGGTGACCCATTAGCTGATCCCACTGAATACCATAGCCTTGTTGGAGCACTACAATACCTCACCCTCACTCGGCCATACTTGACTTATGCCGTTAATCAAGTCTGCTAGTTCATGCATCGGCCTACATCTACTCATCTTATTGCTGCCAAATGCATCTTGCATTATCGCAAAGGTATTACATCACTCGGTATTACCTTCCTGGCCAATTCATCATTTGCTCTTAGAGCATATTCAGATGCTGATTGGGCTAGAAATCCAGATGATCGAAAATCTACTACTAGTTACTACATTTACATTGGCCACAACCTTGTTTCCTGGGGGAGCAAGAAACAATCCACGGTCTCTTGCTCTAGTGCTGAGACCGAATACAGAGCTCTGTCTGCTTCTACAGTTGAAACTATTTGGATTCACTATATTCTAAGCGAACTTGGCTTACTGTCCTCTATTGCTCGAGTCTTTTTTGATGTCATTGCCACCTACATGGCAGTTAACCCTGTGTTTCATGCTTGCACTAAACATAATGAAATTGAAATTTCACTTTGTTCATGACCACATTCTTTGGGGTACTTTAAATCAACTTTGTATCGACTCAGAATCAGCTCGCGGACATTCTCACTAAAGCACTCCCACAGCCTTGGTTCCATTTGGTTAGGGACAACCTGCTGCTACCTTCGTCCTCATCCGATTGTGGGGAAGTATTAAGAGTATTACCATTCCCACGGTTACCAAAGCAAGATTTAGTAACTCAAGATCCCAAGTTACTAATCAAGAGAAGCACTACTATATATCCTTAAGCTATTAGATGAAATCAAATTTAGAAACATGAGTTGCTCTCTTAATGTTTTAGGCTTGTTTCCTTGTACAAGGATTCTCTAAGAGTCCTATATATATTGTAACCCTTTCAAAAAAATAAATCAAGGAAAGCATACCTTTCAAATCTCTCTCTCTCTCTCTCTAAGTTTAATATTGCCATCAAAATCCAATACAAATGCTAATCCTTTCCATTTACAGTTCTGATCTAGAGCTTAAACATGAAGAACGAAGTACAGATGGTCAAGATCGATGGAGATTTGTGAAAACGAATGGTAGAGATGGATTAATGAAGAACCGCTGTGTGTGAATGATCATACACCAGAGTGGTGCCAAAATGAAAGTGGCAAAACATGCTGATCTGGGCTGCCAAGAGGTTGTCGGCCCCTGATGGCTACTGTCCCTTTTGAAACCCTTAGAAAAGCAGTCGGCGCCGCCGTCAAAGCGCTGCGCCGTGAAATGATTACGCCACGTTTCACCTTCTCCCTCCACTACTTCTCCGAAAATATTCCCTCACTGCTCATTTTTACCTTTATTTACCCTCTCATTCTCCGGTAAAAGTCAAAACAAAATAGCTTTTACTTTTAACCCTCCCAGTAAAAACCGTTCCTCTCCAAACTTTTACAAGTACTTGCACCTCGCTCATTTTCAACGTCTCCTCGTTTAAGCTCTCGTTTTCTTTTTCCCTTGTCGTAGTAATAAAAGCTTTTCGGGTTTTCAGTAGAGGAGATTTCGGAGAGTATCGGCATTTCGGATTTGCGAATCGTTACGTAGAGAATAAAATCATCGCAGCTCAGATCCGATATCTGGATGTAAGATCCTTTCTTTCATTTCATATATATATATATATTTCCCCGTTGATTCTAGAGAAGATATCTGCCATTATTAGTCTGCTTTAAAAAAAAGATTTCTCAATGATTTCTCTCTTCGATTAACCTCTCTCTCTCTCTAACGTTTACAAATATCTAAGTTTTCACTATATATTTCCTATCTTTTCTTGATTACTGTATACCCTTTTTGTTGTTTATAGAGGAGATCGATATGCTTCCTTTTCCAAGTTACTATGGATCACTCGGAAGTTGCTCAAACTGGGATGGGTATATTCAAGGAGTAAGCTCGACGGAGATGATGAACGGTGGAGGATCAACTTCGAGCTCAAGATCAACAGCAGAGGCGAAAGCAGTGGCTGCATGCAAGAGCCACAGCGAGGCGGAGAGGAGACGAAGAGAGCGAATCAACGGTCACCTCGCCACACTTCGAACTCTCCTTCCAAACACAACAAAGGTGAGGTGGGTCATGATGGGTAACTATCGGTATTTCGATTAAGTCGTAAGGGCATTAAAGTAAAATTCTAATGGTGGCAGACGGACAAGGCGTCGTTGCTAGCAGAGGTAGTGCAGCACGTGAAGGAGCTGAAGAAGCTAGCAGCCGAAGTGGCAGCGCAGGATGGGGACGGATGCAGCAGCAGCAGTAACAGCAGCAGGAGAGAGTGGCCGTTTCCGGGTGAGACAGACGAGCTGAAGCTGGGTTACTGTGACTTTGACTGTGACTGTGACTGTGACTGTGAGGAAGAGGCCGAGGGCGAGTCGTCGAGGAGACTACTGATAAGGGTGTCGTTATGCTGTGATGACCGACCAGACTTACTGTCTGACCTGACGCAGGCGCTGAGGTCAGTGGGCGTGAGGATAGTGAAAGCGGAGATGGCGACGATTGGGGGTCGGACGAAAAGCGTGTTTGCAATAGAGGGGAGGGAGACGGAGAGGGAAGGTGGTGGAGGAGTGGAGGATTTCGGGACGCTGAGACGAGCGTTGAAGGCTGTTCTCGACAAGCCTGCTTTGTCCTCTCGCTCTGCCATGGCCCAGGTGTTGGCTGGGAATAAGCGACCGCGCCTATCTCGCTAATCAATAATCATTTATTGTACAACTCATTATCACCATCATGAGATAGGAGATTGAGAATGGATTGATGATGATCATCAAGACCCAAGAGTATACCAAAGCCCATGATCTATGCCATTGGGCTTCTAATCAGCTTTTTTTTTTTTTTTAATGGGTAAGAGAGATAGGGTAAGTCATGTTTATATATAGACTGTCGAATCAAATGTGGTATCAACTCGATCCGGGATCGAAGGTAGAAAAATCAGAAATTTATATAATCCAAGTAAGGTCTAGTAAACCTAGGAGATTAATGTTGATGTACTAGGGTTGGTCTTAATTGAACGATCTTGATTTATTTGATATGATTGCTTTTTGCCATGTGCTTTTTGTGAGACATACCTTAATATCTAACTATTGAAATATCAAACAAAGTGCCACCTGTACACTTTTCAAAGGGACACTCACTACAACTTGTAGTAAGACACCACACATATATATAGCGGGCGTCGCTTGCTAGAATTTACACTTATATAGTGGGCGTCGCTTGCTAGAATTTGTAGTGAGGAAGTCACATGAAAAATTAGAACTTGTTATGAGGAAGTCACATGAAAATAGTCGCATGAAAAACTATGCCTTGTAATGACGAGGTCACATGAAAAAAGATACGTGGTAGGTTGTTTTTGAATTCATCCGATTAAATGTCAAGCAAGGCTTTATTAATAGACACGTAACAAAAAAATAGGTTGACAGAATGTTTTAAGACAATTCACTTCAATGTCATATAATGAGAAATTTTTATAACTCAAGTAGGCCTAGTGAATCCTAGGAGGTTAATATTAACAAAATTGGAACTAATTGATCTACCTAATATTTTGCCACGTGTCCCATGGGTTAACCCTAAGGGTTAATATTGAACAATTAAGGCCTAATTAGATGTGTTTTTTTTTCTTGTTTTTGGCGGGGGGGGGGGGGAAGAAAAAAAGCAAGGGTTAGGCAGACCATAAGTACTCCCAATAAACTTGTCTTGACATTCAACGATTGAATTTTCAAAAGGCATGCCAACACTCACTATAAAACCTCTACAAAAGTGTTTGCATGTATTTTGAAAGGATAAGGGTGGGAGTCGCTGTGTGCCAACACTCACTATAAAACCTCTACAAAAGTGTTTACATGAGTCGCTGTGTGCCAACACTCACTATAAAACCTCTACAAAAGTGTTTGCATGTATTTTGAAAGGACAAGGGTGGGAGTCGCTGTGTGGCAAGAAAGTGGAAGGAAATTAAATGGTTAAAATGAACATTAAAAAAAGAGTATATTAAAAATAGTTGGCTGAATAGTCTTGCTCGCAACACTCTTGTTTTAAGTGGATAAGAGAATTGTTCGATAGAGATATTGAAATTTTATACTAAATGATTTTTTTTTTGGCACTGTCTCGGGGTTAATATATGCTCAACACAAAGTTTGGGAAAATCACAAACACCCACTTGATGGGATTCCAGATTCATCCTCCTAAGGAGGGGATACACTACCACTGGGCTAGTCCCATCGTGTTACTAAGTGAATTTATAAATTAATTTCATAAAAGGATTGCATCCTTGGAGTGTATATTCCATACCATGTACGAATATATGACATAATTAAGGGATCAAAGATTACAGGACTTTGCTACCAAGATGGCACAGTCTTAGGGGTATCTTAGGTTTAATTGAGACCATGTCTTAGAAAAGTTTTCAAATAGCTTGAATCAATTATTTTATATGATGAGTGCTAGCCTACTCTCGGTTAACCCTTACTCTCACCCTCCATCAACCATTTGTCCATTTGTAATGATTAAAAATACTCTCACCCGAAAAAGGATAGGTGATTGGAAGATGGTGAATTGACTGAGAGTAGGGTTAGTATTCCTCTTATATGATACATAATAAAATATTAAGGTTTTAGGAATTTATATGCAACATATAAAATGTAATATATAATTTTAAGGATTTAGGATCTTCTCCTATTGGTTTTGGTGAGGAGACTGCTAACATCAATTGGAAGGTGCTACACACCCACTTTACACGCTTGCTAAGACATGTGCACACATATAGATGCATTGATTGATGTGAAGAAGGGTGTGTGGCGCCTTCTGATAGGGTGTCGACGGTCTCCTTGCCAGCACCAACCAAAGAAGAACTTGGGGGGCGTGCTAGGCCTACTCTCAATGGAAAATTATCACATGTCCATGCTTTCAATCAAAAACCCAATACCTGGCCTTGCTTTAACAAGTGTTAGTTACTGCACAAGAGTAGGGTTAGCGTGACTCTGATATTAAATCTCTAAATATTTGTTAGTGCTACTACAAGCATACCAATATTTACTGATTGAACACCAAAGATATCACTTACTAACTATATACCATTATAACATAACAAATTTGACAAGCACACCAAGATTTGAAAAACACCTATACATTTTCTAATTACACATCATTCTAAACTTAGAACCATAAAACATGATAAAAGACCCTTCAAACTTGTGATTAGAATTTGAATACCAATAAATTAATTAATGCTTGCAATCACAATAATTATAACATCAAGAAAGAAAAGAATTCAGTCAGAGAAATTTAGAGCATTTATGTTAAATACAAAAATGAAAGGATGTACTATATGGATCAAGCAAACACGTTTTAATGCTTACTATTTTTTTGATTAATGCTTATTTCCAAGCATTGAGAAACACCATTATGACAATCCAGTCAAATGTAATGTTTTGTGGCAAAAAAAGAATATTAAAGAAACAACTTGATCATAAAATCTTTTCTATATTTCACTGTTATTTTAATTCGTTGAATCTTTGAAGGTAAGGTAAGAGGAGTTTCGCGGTAGTTATTTTTATTATAAAAGAATATTACTCTTTGTTTCTTCTTATACGGAGAAGTTTTTAGAGGATAGTTTAGGGATTTGGGGTATGCACGCATAAACAAGACATATGTTTAAAAAAAGTAGGTTACTTTTTTAAATAGTGTCTAATCAATAAATATTGGTGTGTTCATTATTTGACAAGTTTTATTTTTATTTCTTTGGCTAGATAGGTAACCTAAACATTCACACATCAAACCTCCTTAGGGTGTGTTCGTTTGGGGTGAAAATGAAGGAAAGTGAGGGAAAGTAATGGAATGTGGGTGAAAGTGGTTGTTCTGTTTGAGGGAAAATGAGGTTTCACTTTCTCTCACTTTCACCCAAAATGTATTCAATCTTTTTGAAGGAAAAGTGAGAGAAAGTGAAGTAAAAATCTCATTATTCCTATTCTACCATTTTACATGATTATATTCTCAAAAAGAGGAAGGGGTAATTTTGGAAAAATTTATACTTTCCCCTAACACATTTCTCTCAAACCAAAAACACTAAAGAAACTAAACTTTTCTTTTACTTTACTTTACTTCACCTTACTTTACTTCACCTTACTGACAAAGGGTAAACACACACACAAACACTCCGTAAAGAACCTGACGTAGGACTTCGGAAAGGTTTGTGCACTTTTTGGTATACATGTTATTTGGCGAGTATCGAATAACCTTAGACCGTGACGTACGGTGAAGCTCTATCGATTAGAATTAGTGAGTCGAGTATTGGGTTTACAGAGTACACACAGAGAGGGAGAGGATGGGTGGGTGGGCATGATCTTCCACTTCTTTGTGCGGTCGCAGAGAGGGGACAAGTACAACATCTCTTCCGCGACTGTGAGTTCCTCTCTCCTCTCTCTCTCTGAACGATTATTGTTTCGATTCTTATTCGAGCTTGTTCTTGCTCATCTTCTGCATGTGGGATTTGTTGGGTTTAATTCCCCCTTTTTTCTTGATCCCTATTTCAGAAATTCCTTTCAAAAATTTGACGTGATTATCTGCAATTGTCTTTTTCTTCTTTTCTTTGTCGTCAAATGAAATTGTTTTGGGTAAAAATTCATGTCAGATTTGAATTTATGATCTGAAAAATCTCATAAGCAAACCGAGCTTTGATGCAACTGAGTTACTGAAATGAAATGTGTGGTAAATCGTTCCCAAGAAACTTTGGAACTAACCGACACAGTGAGACTTCACTCTAAAATGGGGTACCATGCAAATTGATTAAAGTACTGGGAATCCCATTAAGTCATTTGCCGCCTTGACCGAGTTTATTTGTAGATACATTAAAGAATATTATATAAAAGATAATAAAAAATAATATTATATATATCATTATCATATATACACATAATATAATTATTGTACATATATAATAAAAATATTATTAATTTTATTTAAAAATAATTTTTGATAATTCAATTCGAGCTCAGATCAAGCTCGAGCCTAGCCGAGCAGATTCGAGCCGAGCTTTTCGAATTTTTCGAATTACATATCGAGCCAAGCTGTGCTCGAGCATAGATAAAAAAATTTCAAACTAAGCTAAGTAAGGCCAAGCTCGGCTCAAATACACCCCTAACTAACATAGTTGTTTGTTTCACTTTCTTTGATTGTTGGAGATGTACACTTACCGACTATTTTTTTATACTGTAATCATGTAAATTCCCATTTTTTTAGAACGCGCCTAGTGAGACCGTACGGTCTCGACCCTAACTGAGACCATTTGCGTTATGCCGGTGATAAAAAATTTTGGCTCCCAACTACTTGCTCATCCGGGAAAGCATTTTCTTCTTCAAGTAAAATAATGTGATTCAGGTTAAATAACCTGAATCATGTTATTTTAACTACATCACTTAAAATAACATGATTCATGTTATTTGACCTAAATCAGTTAATTTCTATGTTTCACTCAAGTAACTTGATTTCAAGCAAAATAATGTGATTCATGTTATTTTAATTGATTTAGTTAAAAATTAAAATAAAATGAATCAGTTAATTTGTATGGTTCACAAAAAAATAACGTGATTCATTTTTATTTTAACTATTTAGATTAAGAAACTTAGGGGGGCAAGTAAACTAATAAGACAAGCTTACTTGGACCCCAAGTAAGCTTAAACTATACCCATGAGGTATAGTTACCAAGTTGGGGTTCAGGAATTATTCATATATGGAATAGTTTGAAAACAATCGACAAAATTCGGAAAATTAGGAAACAAATCGGGAAAATGTTGAGTAATATATGGAAAAATATATATTAAGATAAATAATTATAAAAATTATAAACAAAAATATTTTATATATTAGATATTACTCAAGATTTTTTCAAAAATCATGTTTAATATGTGAAATTCGCAACTTAGGAAAAAGTCGTTATTTTTTCAAAAGTCACGAATACTACGTGTAATAATCGTTTGATGAAAAAGTTGGGTATTATTCGGGGGTTTTTTTTTTTCTTAAATCAAAGAACTTGGTAACTATGCCATGAGGCCCAATAAAGCTGACCCAACTAAAAGAAAAGCCTACAAAGTACAATAAAATCTATGGGCTACTACTACAGCTCATGCCCATAAAATATGACATTCTCAAGATACCTTTGACTCCATAAAACCTAAATAAAACTTAACAAGCAGCATAAACTTTAAATAAAAGACAAAACAAGACTCAATCCCAACTAAACTCAATTATGAAAGGTCCTAAGTGGGCCCTGCATCATCCAACATATGCCACATTAAGGCTTGGGCCTGTGTCGCGCCCCAAAACCCCACCTAACTTAATGTGAGACTTTGACACGTGACTTAATCATTACTTCCATAACTTCCTGTCATAAGCATTTTAGGCAATTCTAAACATGAACCTAAAATTTTTTCTCTTCAAATAAATACTAATCAAGTCTAATATCTGAATAAATACTAATACATCATAATCAATTAAAATCATCCTCTATGAATCCCCAATCATAAATTCAAACTAACTATAAATCTAGAATCAAGTCTATTACAATGTCTAAACTTGAACTCAAAATACTAGTAATCTAATTTCCATTATATGGCTAACGGTCCAAATTCCATTCACCCTCGGGGTAATCACCTGTTGGCTCTTCCTCTTCCTCCTCGTACTCTTCCTCTTCCCAAGGTCCTGGAGCACAAATGTCAAATCTAGAACCTGCCGACAACAACAGTCATCGGCTGAGTAACAAGTTACTCAGCGTATATATAAAATCCTAGCTAACAATATGATGACATTGAATATAAGGCATAATTTAGAATTTAACAGGGCATGTAAACATATAACAATTCAGAGTGCGGAAGCATAACTCAATTTCAGTTCTTATACTTGATCACTTGTACTTGTTTCTCTTATTTGTTTTACTTATTTTCTTGTTCGAGAATGTATCTAACAACATGCAAATGCAATAACTTAATATAACTCTACCCCATATATTGGGTAGAGACTAACATATACCCTATTTTCCGAGGTACCACACGGTTTACACATTATCCGGTGCATACGGCTTGTCTACACATTATCCGGTGTATACGGCTTGTCTACACATTCGCCGGTGTATACGGCTGGTCTTGCCTTGATTATAGGCTTGTGGGTACTCGGTCAGTGCAAAACTCAATCATACATCATGCTCGTGTCCTTGTGTACTTGCATAATACTTGTCATCTTGTTTATTCTCATGCTTATTCATATTTAATTTTGTGAATCAATGTGAGTGCAATAATGATGATAGTAACTCATGTACCAATTTAAACATGCAGAATTTCTCATAAATTTATCAATATAGAACATAGATCTATCAAGTTTTTCAACAATAAGATAAGAAACAATTATATCTATCATGCTTCAATTTCAATAGATAATTTTAATAAAATTAATCTTACCGAAATCTTAGTTTCATAACATATCAAATTTCAAAGCAAGCTCATAATCGTTTCATAAATTTCAACCATCATCCTTTTTTCCATTCTCAATCATCCATATCCACAAAATCATTCCCTTTTCCTTTGTTGGTATATATAAAAATTAGAATCATAAAGAACAACTCTCACATAATGCTTTTCACAAGGAAATCATAATTTAGAACACTTTCTACACATCATATATATTTCTCGTAAGAAAATCGTGGTTTAAATCATCACAAATCATCATATACATTTTCCATAAGAGAATCATGATTTAAAACATCACAGGCATGCTTGATCTTGTTTGTTCTTGCCTTAGATCTATCACTTTCATAATTTTTATATCAAATCACTCTTTGATAGTAAGGAAGTTATATTTACCTTTCTCGATCGCATCCC
Organism: Tetracentron sinense; assembly: GCA_015143295.1. NCBI lineage: Eukaryota > Viridiplantae > Streptophyta > Magnoliopsida > Trochodendrales > Trochodendraceae > Tetracentron > Tetracentron sinense. Next base: position 1,497 of record JABCRI010000268.1, on the reverse strand, counting down.
TACAATCACGCGCTTGCGAATGGGATGGATCTAAGCTTTTTCACCTTTATTCCTTGCAAAAGCTTTGATCCCTTCTCTTGGATCTCTTAAAATCTCATTTTCTCACTCTCTTTTAGGTCTAAAAAGTTTTAGAAACCCTCAACCCACGAGTATAAGGGGTATTTATAGTGTTGGGAGCCCCCTAGGGACTCCACAGGTTGGAAAAACGGGCAAAAGAGGCCTCAAAACGGCGTTTTGGGCGATCAATTGCCGCTAGGGGCGATCAATTGCCGCTAGGGGCAATCGATTGCTGCCGGTGGGTGATCGATCGGCCAGACGCCGATTTTTTTAAAAAAAAAAAAAACTCTTTTACTACTTTTTGATTATCTCCATTTTCATGCAATTAAACCTTAAAAACGACCTAAATTAAGTGTTTTATTTGAGTTTTAAAATCAACACTTTTTAGCATTAAATTTGCGAGCTTAAACACATTAAAAATTAAACACATGTTTGCATAACATTTAATAAATTTCACAAGGAACCTTCCTTTCCATGCCTTTTATACACCTTTAAAGGGCGCTGCCATTGGTCTCTATCTCATAGAGCCTTTGGAAGGAGAGGATTAGGAGAGTGTTTGAAAACACCTCTCTCAACATTCCCTATCAGTCACGAGCCCGCCATCTAGTATCGGTGTGGTGCTCTTTAGGGGGGAAACAATGGTGGCCCTTAGGGGATATCTTCTCTTCTTATAGCCATATGTTTGTACCAGGGGGTTATTAGTTGCTCTTTTTTGATTTCCTATGATTCACTCATTGTGAACCCTACAATGTAATTCTTCTTATATCTATACTATATACTAAAGAAATAAGATGCCTATGTAGCACCTCTTTAGTCATTATTTTTTATTTGTTTTGCTACGTCACCTCTCCCCCCTCACACTCTCTCTCTCTCCCCCCTTTACTCTTTTCTTTGCCTTCCCAATAAAACTTATTCATCTCCTTATTTGTCTTTCCTCTTCTCCCATTTGCTCTCAAGACAAGGCGCCACAGCCGAATGCCCAATAGGAACACCACCAAACAAGTAGATTATCTCTTTCTCCTCCCTATTTGTCACCCAAATCACCTTGCCCTTCTCTCCCTCATCATCTTCTTCACGCCTGACTTCAAACCCTAAAATGAGCTCCCAGGTGACCCTACTGTGAAAGCTCTAAAGATAGTCCTAATTCCCTCCCCTAATTTCGTTGACACTACCTCTGTCTCCCAGAGGTCGATTTCCTTGATCGACTCATCCCTTTATTCTTTTCCTTTTTTGGGCCCTATTCTTATTTTCCTATATTCAATGCCCGATGTTTTTGGTATCGTCATCGTATCCTCTTTGTTGACGGGTATTTATGGTATTTCATGTTATTGGCTATATTGTGTCTATTACGCGTACTGTGTCTAGTACACATCAGGGTAAATATATAATTTTTCAATAAGTTAATAATATTAAAGGAAGAGAGAAGGGAATACAATTTCT
>JABCRI010000267.1:0-98727 GCA_015143295.1 Tetracentron sinense | reverse complement strand
TGGCACATTAACCACTTGAAAATTGGTCAAAAATTCTGATGGCCCAATGGAAATGTTCAGGTCGACATCTCCCAAGTTTTGTCGAGTTGAATTGTCGAAAGCTCTAATTGTCATAGGCCTTTTCTTGACGTGACTGATATCCATTCCCAAGCCTTCCAAAGTAGTTAATGTACAAACATTCAAACCAGATCCATTGTCTACCAGAACTGCTGAAAGTGTTTTACCCCTGCACTGCACTGAGATGTAAAGAGCTCTGGTGTGTTCTTTATTACTGTCTGGAATTTCCTCTTCACTGAAGGTAATGGTCTTTGGTTCCAGAATCTGACCTACCAGTTGCCCCAAACGCTCGGGTGTTATGTCCTTTGTGACATGAGCGTTGTTAAACACCCTGAGCAATTGTTCCCGATGGTGCTCTGAAGTTAAGAGCAATCCCATCACTGAAATTTGAGCTGGGAGCTTTGTGAGTTGATGGGCAATGTTATATTCCTTTGCTTTTTCCAAAATTTTCAATAATGCAGCATCTTCTTCTTTTTGTTGCTCAGGACTCAGACATTGCTCTTTGCCCTTGGACTTAGGCAGCTCAACTTCTGGTTGCTGGTAAACTCTTCCTGACCTGGTTATTGCAGTGATGTTTTCATTGTCCAGAATGAGAGATGGAGGGGCCGGTAAACGATTAAGGGGGTGGATTGGTGCTGGAATGTATGGAATCTGAACTGGACCTTTACCAGAGGGAAATGGAGATGATACAACTGGGGTCGTAGGCCAACCAGCAGGGCAAGGGATGGTATAGACAATTTTCTCTTTTTCATCAGGAATAAAAGGGATTTGTATAGGACGCTGAATGGGATGAATGGTAGGTGACTGGATTGGTGACATGCAAGGTTTTTGAATCGGTTGAAGAACTGGGGATTCAAAAGATGACAAAGACTGAGGATATGGGATTCGAACAGGGGCTCGGTATGAAGGGCAAATAGCATCATTTATCTTTGACGACCCAACAATCTCCACTATACTACCATCAGACTCGTCCCCGCTCAGAAAATTAATCTGCCCTTGATGTGGGGGAAGAGGAGCTTGGATGATGCTAGTATTTCCCGATGTAAATTCAACTCTGCCTTGATCTAACAGATTTTGAATATCATGCCGAAGAGTGTAACATACATCTGTAGCATGACCAGGGCCTCGATGATATGCACAATAATGATCTGCATGGTAATTTCGATTTTGCTTATCAACTGGAATGAGAGGAGTCGGTCCCTTTAGAGTCACAAGATCCTGTTTGAGAAGGAAAGTCAGGAGCTGACTTAAAGAGTAAGGTAAGGGAGTAAAATTTCTCTGAGGGTTTCTCACTGGCTGTCGCGCCTGTTGATACTGATTTTGTCTCACCGGCTGAGGATTTTGAGGTTGAGGATGTTGTCGAATCGGTGGAGCAGGCAACATCAAGGGTGCACTGGGTGCAATCCAATTAACCTCTTCTCTTTTCCTGATATCCTTCTGCCCATTATTCCTGTTAAATGGAGCACTTGACCTCGAAGATGTATGGCTAAGACTGGCATGTATAGTACCATTTTTTACCGCTGTTTCAATCCTTGCTGCTGTTTCAACAATTACCTTGAAATCGGTTGCCGGTAGAGTTATCATCAATGTTGAATATGGTTGCTTTAAGGTTCCCAAAAAGGTAGAAGCCATTTCTTCCTTTGATAACTGCACTGATAGTCTTGATGCCATCTCCCTCCATCTAGCGGCATACTCAATAAATGTCTCATTATTCCTCTGGGACAGTTGCTCTAGATCGCTCTTTTGAGGGAGCACCTCCAAGTTAAAAGAAAACTGATCTATAAAGAGATCGATCACATCCTGCCAACTGGTAATCCGCTTCTTGTCAATTGAAAGCCACCACCTTAGAGCGGCATCTTTCAGACTTTTCTGGAAATATTGGATAAGATATGATGGTTTATCTCTGTAAGCCATCATGTCTCCCACATACAACTGTAGATGCTCTTTCGGACATCCTTTGCCCCCATATTTGGTGAATTCTGGAACTCGAAAATCTGAGGGAACCAAAGTATCAGAGGAGAAGAGTAGGTCATCCAGAGTTATCCCTGTAGAGGAGGGTGATGCCCCTTGCACTTTTTTCATCATCTCTTTCAGCTGACGAATTTCTTCTTGTTGGTTCTTGAGAGACACCAATAACTCAGAATCCTGTGGCATTTTTGGATTGTGATGGTCGCAGTGCACAGCCTCACCAGTTTTTCCATCAAATCGGGTGTAGTCGAAATCACCATCCTCACCCGGCTGATCATGAAGAGGGTTGATAAAGGTAAAGTTTGGGGCAGGAATCTCAACCCTAGGTTGATCCGGTTGGAAAGGTCTAAACCCTGAATGGTCTGGTTGATGCCGAAAGGTTCCAATTCCGGGTGGGTCTGGTTGAAAACTTTCTGGTTGGAATGAAGTTCTAGGCTGTTCGGGTTGAAATGGTCCGGCTTCTGGTTGGTGAGTAGGTTTGTTAAGCTGTAAAGCCATCAGAGCCTGCAAGGTTTCCTGAATACTGTCCAATTGGGCTTTCATCCCATGTATCTCCTGATCGTGTGCTTGTACAAGCTGGTCTGTACTTGAATCCAAACGATTGTTGGGAGCAGCCATGTCTGCTGAGCTTTGAGATGACCAGTCTGCGACTTCAGGACTGTCCAGATCTATTATCGCAGCTTGGGCAAGGGCACGAGATACAGAACGAGTGACAATACGCTGTTTCATGCAACACTGAGAAAGATGTAACGATTAAACATGAATGCATGACTTGACAGCAAAAAGATGAAAATCACTTCTTTATATATGCATGTGTTTGTGTGATTCTAAGACAACACTAAACCAAAAGTAAAACAACAAAAGACAAATAGAAAGACAAAAGGAAAATGACTCAACCCTATACAGGTCTCTCAGGAATAATAAAGTCGGGAGGCAAGGGGTTGCCCCCAAGGTCTATCACTTGTTGACGGAGGATAGCAATCTCACTTTCTAGTCTGTCCACCGTGCCTGACGCACATTGAATCCTGTAGTCAAACTCCAGAGCCTCAACTTGAGCATGGTGTCTGACTGCTTTCAACTGTTCTTGATTCTGACGGAACTGGACTTCAAACTGGAAAGACTCCTCAGCATCATCTCTTTTCCGCTTTTGAAACTCTCGGAGTGCTTGCTCTAACTGATGTTCTTTATCACGGGCCAACTGACGTCGACTCCTTAAGTCATCTTCCTGTTGTCGGAGGGTCTGTTGTGCCATCTCCAACTCTTCCATATCTCTCAGAATCTTAACTTGGATCTCCTCCAACTGTTCCTCCTTTTTGCAGACTTCCTGATATTCCCTTTTCAACTCAGCTTCATGTTGTCGGTGCGCCTGTTGCGCTGATTTGAGCTTCTTAGTATCCCTTAGTATCCTAAGACGATTACCGAGGAAAGTATCTTTCCACGGTACCACTACCTCAGAAAGGGGAAGACTTCCCCTGGACGGTGCTGTAACTGGGGTGAGCAATTCTGCTGGCTTTGGCATTTCTGATTGTATGTCCAGGTTCTCCAACCATAAATCATACTCTTCTTCAGTCGACTGTTCCCCTGGTCCAAGTTCTATTATATCATCTGGAAATTTTTCTCTTTTAGATCGTCTCCATTCATTTTGGAAACGCCTCTCTAGAAGTTCAGATGTAGTAGAGAAAACACAATAGTCTTTTGTCAAATCATCGATCACCGGGATAAATTGTCGGTATCCAAACTGTCGGAGTACTCTGAGTGGAATGTAGGGTGAGGAACCAGTTAGGCCAGCAAGAACTATACATCTTCTTCCAAAAGTAGTTAAAAGAGGAAGCCTTTGCTTGTTGATTACGAGCCAACGACACTTCCAAATTATCTCGTCCTCTGATAACTGCTGGAGCTTTCTGTAACAGTCTTCCATTTTTTTGAAAATGAGCTTGGATTGAGTCTGGCTGAATTTTCGCACTATGTTCCGAGCATCATAAGCAAATTCTGAGGGCACAGCAACCATTGATGGTAAATGCTCGACCAACCATAAATGTAAAAGAGATAAACTGACATTGAATGTCCCTTTTCTTTTCTCATTGCTATACTTAAGACCCCTAAGAAGCTCTCTCAGGATCATTGGGACGACTGACCCTCCACTACGCATGTCATTGCCTACCCCCACCAATACAGATTCAGCAATACTGAGGTTTTTTGGGAAAATAAGCTGAGCTAGAACAATCCATGTAAGAACATTGAGTGTTGACTCGGATTCAGCTTCAGATGCGCTAGGATCCCACGAAGGTCTATACATATCCCACAATTTGTTCATTTCAACCCTTGAGTAAGTACCTTTGGCATTGTTGGGTAATCGGTCAGGCTTGATGTGTAAGAACTGCGCGAGCTCAAGCTGGTAATTTGTTCTGTATCGGGGTAAGATAGCAGGACCATCAATATCAAGCCCTAAGATGCGTTTAACTTCTTCGATCGTCGGACACATTTCATTTTTCCCAAAACGGAAAACCACATTTTTAGGATCCCAACAAAGAATCGCCGCCTTGACTAAACGCCAATCAGGATCGATCAAAGCAAGGTCTAAAATATTTCCTACATGGTATCTCTGTATCCAAACTAGGCGACGGACAGAGTTAAGGCCTTGAGCTGAACTAAAGATTGTAGCTGTGTCTCTGAGTTTGGCATCGCAAGCAGCACGCATATCCAACTTGATTGAAGGACCTAGGCCTCCCGGCTTAATTATTCCTGAAGGGCCTGCCATCTAAACAATAGTGCACAAGTGAGACTCTATACAGGTGCTGCAAGATGATGCAAAACTTTTTGAGAATGTTTCTTTTTTTTTGTTTTTTATTATTTATTTATTTATTATTATATTTTTTTTTTGGTGTGGCATTACATATGTAAACTAATAGGGTGGGTGGACAAAAGCCCAGTCCATTAACTTGGGTTTCCAAGACCTATTAGATTAAGGTAATAAATGAATAAGGGGATATCCATTTATATCTGAATTTTGAATCCCATATGTAGTATCACGAAAGAGTTTTTCCTTTTTTATTTTTTGTTTTTATTTATTTATTTTTTATTTTAGTCAAGACATATGTAAACCAATGGGGTAGGTATAGAGGTCCAACCTACTACCTTAGGTTATTGGAAACCAAAGCCCATTAAGTTTAAAACAAAAAGGGATAAGTGAATACCCATTTATTATTTGAGGTTAGGACCCCCATATGTAATGATTTAAAGAAGCGGGTAAGGGGTTTATTCAATCACACATGGCTCATCAAACATGGTTCACACATGCCCTCTTTCTTGAATGAACATATGGGTACAAAAAGATACCCTAATATACAACCAAAAAAGGAGGGCGGGTATAGATTATAAGCAGGGTAGGATTGGGAGAAACCATCCTAATCTACTGCTTATAAACTATATCACAACCTAATCTATATGCGTATGCCGGGGTAATGCAAGGTGTTCCTAAGGTGGTTGGGGGACACTTGGCCGTATATGCGACTCCCAAAATGGGACGATTGGCGCAAGTGGGAGAAACCGAATCCGTTTCTACGGGTACAACCCATAAGGCGTGATCCAGCTGAACTCCACAGATCAGAAAGCCCCTGGCACTGAAGATACGTATCAAACAGCCGTAGGCCCCATAGATCCAACTAATGGGTTATAAGGTGATCACACTAAAATGCAATGAATATGATATGCACAAGAAAGAGAAGAACATGAATAAGGACATACCCACAATATAGAAAGAATTAGCAAAAATAATAATTGATTTAGGAAATGATTAGTGATTTTTAAAAATGTTTGGCTTTTACCTAATTTTCAGGTTGGATCCTTAACTCCCCAGCAGAGTCGCCAAAGCTGTAAACACATAAATTTACCGTCTTTCCTCCCCTCTCAACTCTAAGTGTCGAGATAAGGTTCGAGAGTAGAGGAATAACGCTAAATTTATTTTTAAGAGTCGCCACCTACTTAGGGGAAGTAGGATCCCAAGATAATCCAAATAAGGGGGGTCTACGGTCCAGAGTAGTCTAGGTAAGGGATCCCTTTAGGTCCTGGGGAAGGGGTTAGGCACCCCAGGACCTCCATCCAATGATGGTAACCTACTCATTAGGTCCAAATTAAACATTTAAAAAAATCACTCAACATTTCCTAAAACAATTATTAATTTTGCTAATCGAGTACAAATCAAAATGGGGTGTAAAAAAGCTTATTTTTGGTTGGGGTCGAACCCTGATTGGGCTGCCTACTTATCCGGTTAGTCGGAATCAGACCCTCATAGTAGTTCGGGGTCCGTGACTGTTTTTATACTCGTTTCGGAGTGTGGTCACTTCCAACTCGTGTTTGAGTTGGGGGAGGGGAAGTGGAATTGAGATTTATGAATCTCATTCCGGGAGATGGTCGCGTAGCTAGGTGCTCGTGGGGGAGCTCTAGGGGGCGTTCATTTATTAGGGTAGATTTCTTTTTCATTTTAGATTTTTTTGAATGTTTTTGTTATTTTGTATTTTTTTTGATTTTTTGTATTTTTTAATTTTGGCAAGTTTTAACTAGTCAAGGCTTTTCTAAGTGCCCAAGGTAGGCAAAAGGAAAATAAAGTCTAAATGATTTTAATTATCTTAAAGGCAAAGAGCAGGGCGGATCGAGCGGCCTTAAACCAAAAGAGGGTATGGTTTAAATACGGACCCTGCTCTAGGTCCCAAGGGAAGATAGACCAGTACCTTTAATTTATTTTAATCTTTTTTATATTTTTTTTTTATATTTTTTTGATTTTTTGTAAAGCTAACTAACGAGGGTAAGCCAAATATTTAGGGTTAAAAAAAAGAACCTACCTAAGTGCCCAATGTAGGCAAAATATATAAAAAAATATCGCGGCCTAACCCTATTACACACACATGGATAATATATACATACGCAACAGAGTAAATGAGCCTAAAGAGAAAGTTAATGGGCCAAGGCCCATTGACCACTAATGGTCAATTGGCTTTGGTCCACTATCATTCTAAGGCCTCAAGAGGTAAGCCCAAAAAATGGGAAATGATTCTAAAGGGGCTTCCAACTTGCTAACATATGGCCCGATCGAAGGGCCCAAAAATATTTAAATCTCCAATACTCCCTCCTCACATTTGAAAAACAATAAAAACACAGCACAGGGGGAGGTATGCATTTGCTACGTCTTGGTTTTGAGCAAAATTGGAAGTTTAAAAACTTCATTTTGAACAAAATCAGGGCGTAGAAAATGAATTGGAGCCTATCTAACAAAATTACTATAATAAATAGAGGGTGATAAATAAATAAATAAAATAAAATAAAATAAAAGGGGAGAGATAATACCTGCGAGGGTTGATGAGGGACTGGCGATAGTGGTGGCTGCTCCGTGGATCAGAATATAGAAGAGGAAACCCAACAAAGGATTTTACATATTAAGATAATAAAATAAAAAATAAAAAGAAAAAAGGAAAATCAAATGGCCGGTGCAGCCATGGTCTAGCTGGAACAGAGCTCGCTGGAGAAGACGGTCGGATGAGAGTTCCGAAAATCTGGAACGGGAGCATAGACAAAAAGAAGAAAAAAAACAATATAATACACAAATAATGAACTGAAAATAAATTAATGGCAAATGCGCGAATGGGAGTGATCACAGTAGTCTGGATCTACCGATCCAGATCCGAAGAACTTGATGAACAGGAGAAAATCTGAAGAGTGAGGGAAGATTTGGTTACCTCTTTGAGGATATCTACTGAACGGAGGTGAGAGGTTGGAGGTGTAGAAGCTCGCCGGAGAGGATGACTTCGCCGGAGAGGATGACTGGAGAAAACGGTCGGGAGCCTGATTTCTATGGACCTGTGACAACACGAACTGGAAAAAAAAACAAAAAAAAAAACAATAAATAAATACACGAGAAACTCAGTTTCTAGATCTAGATCTGGATCTAGATCTAGATCTAGATCTAGATCTGAAATTAGAATGGGAAAATAATGTCGATCTAAAGCTCACCGATTCTCAAGGATGGAGATGCTGGCGCCGGTAATGGAGTTCACCAGGTGAGACAACCGAAGCCGAGAGAAAAGAAAGGATCGCAGTGAGATCCGAGGTCGAAATCTGATATATGCGAGTTGGGACTTGCCGAAGAAAATCTGAAAATTGCCGGAGGAGATGATCGGAGGCGAGATGCTCTCTGAGAAGAAGGGAGAGCAAATAGCTGGTCGGGGATGACGGAGCTGCTGCTGCAATGGAGACTAACGTTGCTGGCTTGGAGAGCTAAATCGAAACTAATCAAAACAAAAGGAAGTTCAGATGAAGAACCAGAGATCTAGATCTGGAAATTCCAGATCTAGATCTAGGATTTCCAACTCTAAAATGAAAGAGCTCAAGATATGAGTTACCGTCGGTGAAGATACTGTGGTGTTTGGCTTGCCGGAGAAGATGGAGGCTGAGAGAGTTGTTGTCTCCACCAATGGAACTCACCGTAGATGAAATCGTATGAGAGATTGAGTGAGACCGAATGGGAGAGAATGGAGAAAGGGAAGGAAGATCGGAGGACACTGTTGCCGGCCGGAACTAACTGAAGCTTGCCGGTGAAGATGCTGGATCTGGATTGAAGAGTGAGATCGAGAGAGGGATGGGTCGGGAGATAAAACAACGGAGAGCTCCCTATTGCTGGAAGGCGATGCTGGCCGTAAACGGTCGGAAAGATGACCGGAGGTGGTGGAGCTACTGGTTTTCTACTGTTTTCATAACAGAAGAAGGGGAAAGAGGGAATAGGGAAATCGGGAGATGAGGAAAACCGAATGAGATTGGGTTTTGAAAACCCTATCTCATTCCTTATATAGGTGATAGTGATGGGCTGGTTTGGTTTTCATAGGCTTGGGCCCTTAAGGTTTAAACCCTTGAGGGCTAGGCTTGATTGCACTTGGGCTTAGAAAAAGGGGCTTGATTTTGGGGTTTTTAGATTCGGGTTTTGGTTCATGGGTTTTAAACATGGGGTTTCTCTTTTGAGGGCTTTGAACAATGGGTAAAGGGGATGATCTCTCTCTCTCTTTCTCTCTTGAGACCAAACAAAAAATCAAAACAAAATGAAACATAAATTAAAAAATAATTAATTAAATTAAATTAGAAAAAGAATTTTAGAGGTGTAAAAATGGGGTGTTCACAATAGGTTCTGGTATGAAATTAACCCAAGATTGATAGTATATAATGTATTTTATATGATAAGAATATCCTTTATATAATTATAATCTTATACTAAAATTTTAGTTAACACCGTGATGTCTTTGCCTAGGATAATAAAGTGAATTTTTTTACTTAATATAATTAGCTATATCCAATAAACCAAGCTGCTCAGGAACTACCCGAACTCATTTATTTAATAAATGAGACAAGCTTGAACATGATTTTCGAGCTCGTTTAATAAATAAACAAGCTTGAACACACCACTACTCGGCTCAGCTCGATACCACCCCTATCCCTATCCCATGAAAAAATATGGGTAGATTATAGCGGGTCTGGTCAGTAATAGACGTGGGACTATAGGTCCAAATATATCCCTAGTTCTCCGCACTAACCGCATATAAGAATCAAAAATCGACTAACTGAAATCAAGGTTTAGACCATAGTTGATAGGAAGATATGTAGAAGGTGGGAAGCTTGCTTCTTAGGAAGCTCATTTCTCATTCTTGCTTCCGCTCGCTTCCATCAAGTCTCATTTAGTAGTCAAAGTGGGTTATATATTTAGAAAGTAATGGGATATACCCGAGTCTAAAGCCTATGACATAGATCTAATCAAGTACCCTTAGATTGAAACTTAAGGTTTTATGATACCTACTTCTCTAAAATATCTCATGTAAGATAAATTTTAAGGTATGTTTGGTCATCCTAATTTAATGGGAACGAGGCACTTATATTTATTTCTTGCTTCCCATTTCCAAAGGATTTTTTGGGCCTCGTTTCGCGCTTCTTGCTTGTCGTTTTTGCTTCTCCGTTTGGTAACTATGGTTTAGACCGATGCCGATAAAAAAAAAAAAAAAAAAAAAAAAAAACTAAGGTTTAGATTGATTGGTAGTAACGTCTAGTATGCACCTAATTGTGTATAACCATGGTACCCAATATTTTTTGAGAACCATGGGAAGCACATCCCTATTGATCAATTTCATACCCATTTGGTTATTGTCTACCCAGTTCAGTTCCTGACTGTTTTGATTTCATTTTCAATCTAAATTGGCGCCGAGGAAATATAGTACCTGTTCAGCAGCGTTTTCAGTCTACAATTGGAATTCTAGCATATTTAGTACCCATGAAAGCGGGTTGGGGCCCCACTATTCAGTGGGCTCCACCTACATGATTTCTTATGCCAAAAACCGACCATGATATTAAAATTACATTTCTTCCATCGTGTCAGAATCCTTTGTCCCAAACTTCTTCTCTGCACTTTCTGAAACAATGTATCATAATGTTTAAGTGTGTATATTGAGGCCTGTTGCCCTTGATGGCAGTCCAAGCCTCTTCCCTGCACGTCTGTAATTTCTCATGAGTTTGCCACATGGTCTCCAATCCAGACTCTCCAGATATTGGGTCATCACTTGGGTTGGCAAGCTGTTTGAAGGAACCCTAACCATCTTAGTGAGACCCTAGGATGGTTAAAATGGTGTAATTGTTTCTCACGGTACAGGCGCAACAATTGGAGGGTTGAGGTTGTTCTGTATCTAGCAGGCAGCTATGAGAAAATCCCAGTAGGTGGAGATGTTTAGAAGCCTGTGCATAGGTCCAGAAGTCTCTCATTTTTTTTGGCAAATGCCACTGTCGTATTTCACCATATCTTTCTTTTTTCAGTTTTAATTGTGGATCATTCCTGACTGATCTCTAACATGTTTTTCTTTTTCCTTCTTGGCAGGCCTCAGGCCTCAGTCCTCTCCCCCCGGTAAGGTTTTGCTGCTGCAAGCATACATTTTTTTTTTTTATATATATTGTCATCCTAGCCAGTTAAAAAAATGAAACAGGTTCTTCCCCCATTGCAGGAAGGTTCTGACAATCCAAGAGAAGTCGATAACTGTGAGGACTAGATAGATTGAGAGGAAGGTGAACCTTTTTGTTGCTGCAATTTGGATGCAAAATGTTCCATCTCTCTCAAATTATAGAGTTAGGATCACATTTAAAGTGGCATACATGACCAGATTAAAAATATTGCTTATGACATCAGTTCCATTGGTCTGTTGGTGAATTCCAGGTCCTAATTGTTGCCCTTCTAACGCCTGCGACTGTAATTTCCTTCAAGAAGCAACAGCTGAGGATTTGGATTTTGGACTTGAATCTGCCTATCACGTGAGAGATTGACATAACATACAGCCTTGGATCATCATTTTTCAAAGGAAAGACAACAAGAGAGGATGATCGGATCAAACTGTGTTTCTTGTGGGAAACAGAAGCAGCAGCATGTCTGTTTTTCCGTAAATATAAGTATTTTTTGGTGGCATGGAAGTGTAGTAGTTACACAATGAATTAGTTAATGCCATATGTTTTTTCTCCATTCATTCTTCCATTTGAAAACCAAAGGAAGTTCACCAAAATTCAATATCTAATAAATCAAATATACAGGAGAACCGGGAACAGAGAGCTTTGCCCCATTTCCGGCCGGATCGGGAGGTCTTAAGTTCTGACTGATATTAGTTGTTTGAAATCTATTATTATATGCACTGCTTATTTTTAATTATGATTTGTTTAAGCCAATGCCTTTGTGACATGAGAGATCTATCTAATTCCCATTGTGTGGATTTAAACTTCTCCATATTGGAAGAGCCCATGATGATTACTTAAAAAAACAAAAGGAAAAAATGTTTTAAAAAAAACATATTATTCAAAAATGGCATTAATATTTACCAAACTAACCTTGCCATATGGCATTTTTTGGGTTGCTCCGGTTGTCCCTTCAATCGGAGCTCCTATTCATAGTTAATCATTTAAAATTATAAGAATCCTGTAATTTTCTCTTATACTTACATAATTTAAGATACTAGAAAAATAAAATAAAAATTAATACATTATTTTAAAAAAAATAAAAATTGGAGAATAAAACCCTATATCTTTTGGTGTCCTACGTTAACATGTTCTAAGGTGGTGTCTCAGTTACCTCTAGGATGGTACGGTCTATTAGTTTTATCCAAAAAAAATTATATGACCCTTAAAATTTTAACCCTAATTTTTTTCCTGTATTTTAGGGCAGTCCACAAGCTTTATTATACATTTAACCCTTATCTTTCCAAAGCAAAAAAAATTAAAAAAAGTAAACCCTAATCTTCTGGAATTCCAATTATCTTCCCAAAGGAAAAAAAATAAAAAAAGGTAAACTCTAATCTTCTGGAATTCCAATTATAATTATTTTAAGTGCTCAACAAATTTTCTATTGTATTTGCTTTTGGCCAAACAGCCAACTGAATTGATGTCAATTTGAAGGGTCAATACTCAATAGCCATATAACCACCCTATCTAGGGTGGTTAACGAATCACAGTGCTCTCTACTCGAGCTTGGTACGTTAAAAGCTCGAGCTCATTTGGTTAACAAGCCAAACTTGAATACAGCCCACTTGGCTCATTAAAAGTTTGACTCAATTATATATATATACATATATATATTAGCCTACTAAAATATTTAAAATATATTTATTTCATTAAGTATATGTATTACATACTAAGTAAAGAATTGATGGGTTAATTCCAAATCAGAACCTCAGTTATTCAATAATGACTTTAAAGTCTCTTTTAGAAAGAATTCTACTCTCAAACCTACGTTTTAAAAATATGGACAAAGAGAGACCTCTAGTAACATTCCGTTAACGAGGTTAAATATTTCCATTGAAATGTCAAGTTACCCCCAACTGAAATGATAATTTTAAAATGGCAGTATACCCTTTCATTACGAGATCAAACCACAGCCTATTGCAATTGAACTCGGGTAGATTGGAGTGATGAGGGAGAGGTCTTGAGAGATCATGGCAAAAGATCATGGCAATCTTGTAATCTGAACCATTAACCAACTCTCTTTAAGAATTTTGATCAGATAGTGTTATGAGGTTTGACACTATAACAGGTGTTCAAGAGAATGAACGGTCTTGATTTGGGATTCGGGCTGATCATAGGTTTGAGAGTGTAGTTGATCAGCAATTAAATTGCATATACAGAATCGTCAGACTACGTAGATTTTAGTGTTTTTAATGTGGAGCTCATTAGAGATATTTTACCAAAGGTCATAAGTAGTTGATGACGGTAGGGTGTGTGAGAGATTGAGATGGGTTATTGAGATGAGTTATGTATGAAGATTGAAGAAGGGTAAAGTTGTTATTACCTAAGAGCATCTCCAACACTATCTTTCCAACTTCCCTACTGTTTCTCTAAAACTGACAGCATTTTCAAGTGTGGAGTTACTTTTTCTTTTTGCATCTTACATTACTCTATATTTATTCTCTATTTATATTAAATACTTATTTTTTAATTTCATTTTATTTTAACATTATTACAACCATTGAGAGTTCAATCGTACCAATTGGCCAACACGTCTCTTTTAATACTTATTAAATATGATTAAGTTTCTCTAACCTATAGGGTTCAACAATATAATTTTATTTTGAAAAAAAATATTAAAAAAAAATTAAGCTTAAGAATTAAATTTTTTAAACCAGAGTTAAATATTTTTTAATACTTTTTTTCTAAAATCTAAGATTATGTTATTAAACCCCAAGGGTTAGTAAATCTGAACCACAGTTAGTAGAAATTAAAAGGGACATGTGTTGGCCTATGAGTGTGATTGAAATCTCCCTTATTAGTTCAATCGCAATTGGCTGTGGTTGAACAGGGAGTTTTAATAAAAAAATAATTTAATAAGTTTGGAGAGTTGAAATGTATTGCCACTGTTGAAGAGCTGAAATGCCCTCCCAATTCTAATGTTGTACTTTAAATATCTTGTTGGAGCACGTTTTTCCCTAACTAGCTTCCTAAACAGACCAAAGGAGCTGGTTTAGGGAAGTCTTGGAGATGCTCTAAGTAAGGGGTAGGGTAACATCGCCATTTCAATATATATATTCAACTCTTTTAATGGAATTTATAGGCAGGTTCCAATTTGTCCATATTCTTTAAAAGGAGGTTTGAGAATGAAGTTCTTTTTAAAAGAGGTACTTTAAAGTCGTTATTGAATAACATAGGTTCTGGTATGGAATTAAGCCAAGATTGATAGTATATAATGTATTTAATATGATAAGAATATCCTTTATATAATTATAATCTTATATTAAATTTTAGTTAACACCGTGATGTCTTTGCCTAGGATAATAAAGTGAATTTTTTTACCTAATATAAATAGCTATATCCAATAAACTAAACTGTTCGTGAACTATTCGAGCTTGGTTAGTAAAACCTAAACTCGTTTATTTAATAAATGAGACAAGCTTGAACATGATTTTCGAGTTCATTTAATAAGCGAATAAGTTTGAACACACCACTATTCGGCTTGACTCGATACCAATCCTATCCCTATCCCATGTAAAAATAAGGGTGTTGATAGGCGCACCCCAATAAATGATTACCGCACCCCATTTTTCTTTTTTCTTATTCGGTTTTCACATTTGTTGATTGACGCATCCCAGTTTCTTGTCATCTTCTCATCTCAGTTTTGACGCCAACCCCAACCCCAACCCCAACCCCAACCTTTAACACTCTCTGGAATGAAGATGGTATTAGAATGGTGATCGTTCCTGAAGATCGCAATCTTGATGAAAACTCCGTTTGAGTTATTGAAGATCACTACAGATCTCCCATTTAGGAATATCTCCGGTATCCATGGGAGCATTGAGAGCTCCACCTAAACTCTCGATGATAACGCTTTCCATGTTCAGTGATTTGAACATAGCTTTGGAGAGTTCAAAGGATTTGGACTCTATTTGGATTAGTCTGCTGTCCATTGGGTTGCCAACAAAACTAAAACTCCTCAAGACTTACGAGGGAGATTACCAACAGACCTACTCCTATTTGAGTATCTGAAACACTCTTTTCCCATCTTCCAAAGGATCTCAGGTTTCTAACTCCCTCAAGAAACTAGGCTGCTAGTATTACTCGACATGGGAAGACTCCTATACCGGCAAGACTAATTTGCTCCTGCTACTTTTAGGACTCCATTAATGGTGGAGGAGACCTGCACATATGGTTACAGACCTAAGAGCTAGGCGCAATTGGGTGATGAGCTGTATCCCAACAATAAAATCTTTGGTGTGTAGATATAAAATTTATAGGTATTTTTTTATTTTGGTGTATTCAAGTAATTTTATTAATTTAATGATGTGCAATCAATATTTTTTTACTAATGGGGTGCAGTCATTAAATATTGGTGTGCATCTAACACCACCCAAAATTAAGCATAAGAATTAAATTTTTTTAACTAGAGTTAAATATTTTTTAATACTTTTTTCTGAAATCTAAGATTATATTTTTAAACCCCAAGGGTTAGTAAATCTGAACCACATTTAGTAGAAATTAAAAGGGACACGTTTTTGCCTATGAGTGTGATTGAACTCTCCCTTACTAGTTCAATTGCAATTGGCTGTGGTTGAGGGTTCAAACGATTTTCAGGGAGTTTTAATAAAAAAATAATTTAATAAGTTTGAAGGGTTGAAATGTCTTGCCACCGTTGAAGAGCTGAAATGCCCTCCCAATTTTGATCTTGTACTTTAAATAGCTTGTTGGAGCACGTTTTTTCCCTAACTAGCTTCCTAAACAAACCAAAGGAGCTGGTTTAGGGAAGTCTTGGAGATGCTCTAAGTAAGGGGTAGGGTAACATCGCCATTTCAATGCATATATTCAACTCTTTTAATGGAATTTATAGGCAGGTTCCAATTTGTCCATATTTTTTAAAAGGAGGTTTGAGAATGAAATTCTTTTAATAGAGACACTTTAAAGTCATTACTGATGAATAACATATATTCTGAAATGGAATTAACTCAAGATTAATAGTATATAATATATTTTATATGATTAGAATATCCTTTATATAATTATAATCTTATACTAAAATTTTAGTTAATACCATGATGTCTTTGTCTAAGATAATAAAATGAATTTTTTTACCTAATATAAATATCCATATCCAATAAACCAAACTCATCGTGAACTACTAGAACTCAGCTAGTAAAGCTGGAGCTCGTTTATTTAATAAATGAGATAAGCTTAAACATAATTTTCGAACTTGTTTAATAAACGAACAAGTTTGAACACACCGTTATTCGGCTCGACTCTATATCACCCCCATCCCAATCCCATGAAAAACATATGGATATGTTATAGCGGGTCGGGTCAAAAATAGACGTGGGACTATAGGTCCAAATATATCCCCAGTTCTCCACACTAACCGCATATAAGAATCAAAAATCGACTAACTGAAATCATAACTGCAACACCCTTTCTCAACTAATTCTACAACCGTTAATATGCTCACTGGACTAGAAGCTTCACGGCGTCGAGCCGCCGCTTCACAACTTCCTAAATACCTTCCGTACTCATCGTACCATTCCCGTACGCGTACAATTCAAGGAATGGACGGCTTAGATGAAGCCCCCTTTCTCTCATCAGTCCCATATGAACCGTCAGATCTCATTTACAGTTGCAGTCTCCCAGAGAAAAGGAATCACATTAAAATGACCATAATACCCTGAATCAATCTTCCACATTAGGGTTAATTATGTCAAAAACCCTCTTCGAAAATCAGCGAACCAGAGGCGGTAAGTAACTGCCATTTGAACTCTGCAACAGACTTCGATCGATCTTCCATTGAGCTAAAAAACGCAAACATATAAACTAAATTCTCTCTCTTCTTTCTCTCTCTTCTCTCTGTATGAGAAACAGTCAAGAAAGAAGAAGCTTCTCTAATGTCGATCAATATCTTCGAAGCCTGTAGGAAGAGAAAACAAAAACCAAAGCTCTATGGATTCCACACCTTCGCAAATCCAGGATGCCCAATCCATCTTTGCGGTCCATTTCGAGACAACATTCGAGTGTTCATTCGAGAATGCGGAGAGATTGAAGATTACAATGTCGATGGAATGCCTACCTGGTGTACTTTGCTTGTGAACGAGAAAAGTGGTGTCGTTGTTCCTCTCTATACGATCGAAGAAAGCGTCAAACACTCGCAGCGTCCTTTCTGCGATCACTGCAGATGCATTGGTGAGCCCCAATTCGAATTTCCCATCTGGGGTTTTCTTCAATTTCGGTTTTTGATCTTGAATTGGGATTTTTTTTCTCCGAATTGGGTTCTTTCTGTTCTTTTCTAATATGGGGTTTGATGTTTCTCTGGTAGTTAGATTTTTCTTTTTGTTGTTGTTCTGAGATGGGGTTTTGATTTCTTGAAGGTTGGAGTCATCATTTCGTATCGAATCGAAGGTACCATTTGATAATTCCGGTGGAAGATGAGTGGAATAAACCTCTGGAGGAAGATTCTTTCTATGCTCATACCCATATCTTGCACGGTTTGATCCACTGTAATGGATTCGGGCATCTACTCTGTATCAATGGAATTGAAGGAGGGTCGAAGTATCTATGTGGGAGAGAGATCATGGATTTGTGGGATCGTATCTGCACAACTCTTGGAACCCGGTAACCAAGAATCACTCAAAAAAAAAAAAAGGATTTTCAAGAGCTTTGTGAATAATAGTAAATCTGAATTTCTGGGTGGTTTTCTCTCTTTTTTTTTTGGCAGGAAAATTACTGTAGAGGACAATTCCAAGAAAAGATCCATGGATCTCCGGCTGCTGTACGGTGTTGCATATGGGCACTCCTGGTTTGGGAGATGGGGTTACAAATTCAGCCATGGGAGCTTCGGGGTGACCGAACACAAATACGATAGCGCAATCGAAATTCTCAGCTCACTAGATCTTAACAAGATAGTCGATGATTTCTCTAACACAGGCCAAGGCAGAGAAATCAAGCAAATTATCCATAGTTACAGAGAAGTTAGTGAAACCCAGTTGTTCACAATCCGAGGTCTCCTTAGACTAATGCTTGCTCTCAAATCCCGAGCTCCCGTTCAGAGGAAAACGATCATGGCAGTCGCTGCCGCTGCTTCAAAATCCTCAAGGAAGGCAGCAACCAGAACACAGAAGTCCCCAGAGAAGAACAAGGCAATAAAATACCGAAAATTCGCGCCTTCAGCGGCAAACATGGATAGCAGGTGGCCTGCTAGGAGATTAGAACAGGCCGCAGAGGTGATCGTGGAGGCATTGAAAGAAAAGAAAGCAAGAAGCTACAGCCGAGGAGGGATGTCTCGGCAGGACGTTCGTGATGCAGCTCGGCAACATATTGGTGATACTGGTTTGCTAGATTTTGTGCTCAAATCTCTCAACAATTTTGTTGTGGGCAATCATGTTGTCCGCCGGGCCGTTAATCCGTCAACAAGAGTGCTAGAGTACACAATTCATGAGGTTTCTAATGGAATTCTCATCACTGAGCCGGAGATAATTGACGATCCGCCACAGGCACTGGCATTGGCGCCATTGGATATTAGTCCAGGTCCAGAACCCGGGTCTGATGTTTATGGGGATGTAGTATATCTGTACAGGACTGTTCTGTTGGGCTATCCGGAGTCGGAAATGGTGGAATTGGCAACTGGGACTGTTCTAGACAGCAAACATTTTGTCAAGGAATGGCCATTTAAGGATGAGGAAGATCCAGTGCTGAGATTTATATGCCTAGTGATGCCGAGTTCTGATCAGTTGGAAACCGAGTTGACTCGGCAGTTATCACTGGGTGAGCTTGTAGTAGTACCTCTACATTCCACAGTTGGTGAGCTTAAGGTAGCTGTGGAGAGTGCAATGAGGGACACATATTGTATAATGGAACGTTTCGTAGCGAGGGAGATCGCAGGGTTGGAGGAGATGGAGGATTATGAAGTGCTATTCGGGGCATTAGAGTCGGGTTCGAAGCTGTTGGTGAGAGGGAGTGGGATGGACTTGACAACTGAGCTGAGATATGAAGGCGGGGCGGAGAATTGGACAGTTGATTGCTGCTGTGGAGCGAAGGATGATGACGGGGAGAGGATGGTGGCTTGTGACATCTGCGAGGTGTGGCAACATACACGGTGCGGCGGCATTGATGATGCCGACACCGTGCCACCATTGTTCCTATGTGCTAAGTGCAGTGGTTCACTCCTGTCACCAAGGGAGGAGATTGGAATGGAATTTGATTACTCTTGTGCTTCCTTCCTGGTACCTGAGACTGAATTGGCATGGATGCCGAATATTGGTGAAGTTTAAGAGTGGTGGTGGCATGATGTATGCTAGAGTGAGCCGTGAGTGTTGGTTAGTCATGGCAGTATAAGAAAATGAAGAATGGGGGGTGGGAAGGAGTGAGGTGGACCATGGGTGGTGATTGCCTTGCGTGGTGATGCATTTTGGTGTACACTTGATTTTGTTTTGGCTATAGTTGTAGTGAGTTGAAAGGTAAACTAGATTACAATTCTTGGCATTTCAAAATATGGTAATAAAGAATTCTTTTCCTGTTCATGTTACTTGGTTGGTGGGAGTGTAGGACCCGACTCGCCTAGAGGGGATCATCTTGTGAAGAGGGCCTTCCCGGATGCGAAAAAGGGAGGAAAAAATTACGAAGACAACCAACACACAATTTACATGGTTCACCTAATATGGGCTACGCTAGCAAGAGTCATGCCCATTCACTATTGCTCAAACCAAGATAATGAACCTTAAAAACAAGAACTTTCTCCTTGTTTTCTACAAGAAAACTTTGTTTGTCCATTCTCTTTGAAATTTACATTATGCTCCGTTTGTTTTGAGGTAAATAGGGGAAAACAAATGAAATTCATGGAAAATGTCAATTGTCCTAAAAAATACACGCGAAAAATGACATTTTCCGAGGAATTTTTTTTTTCCCTCTATTTTACATCAAAACAAACGGAGCATAAGAGTCTGTTCTTTTCGCGGGACTTGCAAAGCGTGGCACTTTAAAAGTGATAATTTAAAGCACTGAGCTTTCAAGTCTTGCTATTTGAAAATATTTACTTCTTTGTGAACCTTAGGAAAATTTGTAGTAGACTTGCAAGGGTAGTTTTTGTTATTTCTAAAAAGGGTTTTTATTCGTAAAAGACCATCTTCCTCAGAGACTTCTCTCTCATTCTTTCCCTTTTGCTTCCCTAAATCAAGATGCAAAAATTGAAGCTCTCTCCATTATCTCTCCACCCCAGCAGCGCCTTTCTCTATCTGAGCTATGAGAGTGAAGAAATGACAATAAGATTTTATTTTCTAACCTATTCCAAAGTGGGTAATCTCTCAATGGCAGCCCACTTTAACTCCATCATCTCTAGTAGACTCTGCATTTGAATAACTTTAGAAAGTTGATGCATGGGTGATCGATGAAAGGACGTCGAATGTTTCTTCCTATCCCTGCCAACTCCATTCTGAGCGATTCTACGTCGTTTTCTTCACATCGACTGAGGCATCTCTCTCTCTCTCTCTCTCTAACTCTCTTTCTCTCTCTCTCTCTCAAGAGAAAGAGTCTCAAAGCTTGAAGAATAGTTTTAATGTGTTTCACTCCATTTGTCTATATTAAATGTATTAAGGATTAGTTCTTTTGCGGAGACTTATAAAGTTTGACACTTTGCAAGTTTTGTCAATGGACAACATTTTTTTGTAGAACTAGATGTATTGATGCACTTTATCTATTGGGTTGCAATTCCCACAAGACATTAAATGCAGCAAAATGAATGATTTCAAATCTCATAAAAAATGGTAATTAAAATCTCATGATAATAAGAATTAATCTTGTTAAAAATTTTGACAAAGTGATTCCAATTTCCTACCAACTACCATGAAGAAGTGTAAAGTGCCGAACTTTATAAGTCTCAGCAAAAGAGCGGACCCTAAGAGACATTGGGGTATGTGTTGATCCCAAGTTGCTATAAAAATGGTTGTCATGTTGAGGAAGTGTTTGGTTGTGTGTGTTAAAAGAACGGAGCCTAATACAAATCATAACAGTATAAATATGAGTTCACCTAAATAAGGATAACAATATCCACAAGATATGTATACGAAACACACATATGAGATGGCCCTCGTACCCCATGGACCTAGAATATTTTGCACCCGACTAATCGATTCTTCACAAACCCTTCAACTCGTACCTCACGTGCATGTATTATGAAAAAAAATACATTTAAAGAAGGATATTTTTGTTTGATAAAATAATTTGTTTCAAAATACCCTATGAATGGCATTGAGTTGTGGCTCAAACTTGCGCGGAACTATGGGATGTCTAGGGAATTCGGTCGATCGGGTTGCAAACAGTCGACCGTCCTTAGGATAAATTTCACAAGCTGCAAACTAGTAGCCAAGTTGGTTGACTGAAATTCGCAAAACCTGCGTGTTTAGTTCGGATTCGGCATGTTGCATAATCCGAGTCTTTCTAATTGTCTAGGACTCTGATTTAGGCTTATATATAGATATATACCACTCAATGTGTGAATTTGTTAACCATCTACCAGATTTTTTATCCCTATCTATTAAATACCATTCTATTAAATGCAAGGGTATTTTGGTATTTTCATAGGGGACAGTTCATTAAATAGGAGAGAGAATGAGTGCAAGGAAATCAAATTGTATTTATTATCTTCTGGATTTAATGATTGGTCTCCAATGAAAAGACTAAAGTACCTTTACCTTTAGTGGATTTTGATAATTAATGTAGGTGTAAAAATGTCTGGTGGTCGTTACCAAGTTCACCCACTGAGTGGTATATGTAACGGATAAAATTCGTAAAAAGCATGGGTAAAATAGGAATTTTCTCACTCTAGCAAATTCTAACAATTTAGCCGACATAAGCCCACTTGGGCTATGTGCTGGCTCTCTTGAGTGTTGTCTAGCAGGTGACCTCATCATGACTACACAAGTCATGATGACTCAAAATGCCTATAAATAAGCAAGAATTACCAGAAGAAGAGGAGGATGGTGCGGAAGGCAAGAGAGGAAATAAAGGGCAGAAGAAGAAGAGGAAGAAGGAGATCTAAGAAGCTTGAGTCATTCACACCCTACCCCGAAGGGCTATGCAGGCGACCACTCACCTGATTCTCTCATCTTCCATTGGTGTTATCCGGCTACTTGATGCTCTTTATGGTCTCACAATCGATTATGGCCACCGGATTCTCTCAAATAGGCCATGTCCGCCTAATGCTCTCCATGAATGGTCACACTGCCACTTGCAGGGCCGTGCAATCGATTAGGCTATTGAGTGCAATCACACTTGAACTTGTGTCTGACGATGTGAATAGTGTCGAATCCGTTGTCGCGTTGTCTGCTGTGAATAGTGCCAAATCCGTTGTCGCGTTGTGCTGTGAATAGTGCCGAATCCGTTGTCGCGTTGTCCGATGTGAATAGTGGCCCAAGCTCATTGTCCGTTGTGAGCTATACAACGTACCCGTCGTGATGTACAACGTACCCGTTGTCTGATGCACAACGTACCCGTTGTCTGATGCACAACGTATACGTTGTCAAAGCTAGGTATCCGAGCTATGTTATCCGAGCTACGGGTCAGAGTTACGTTGTCTGTGCCTTGTCCGAGCTACGTTGTCAGAGTTACGTTGTCTGTGCCTTGTCCGAGCTACGTGGTCAGAGCTACGTTGTCCGAGCTACGTGGTCAGAGCTACGGTTGTCTGTGCCTTGTCCGAGCTACGTGGTCAGAGCTACGGTTGTCTGTGCCTTATCCGAGCTGCGTTGTCAGAGCTACGTTGTCTGTGCCTTGTCCGAGCTACGTTGTCTGTGCCTTATCCGAGCTACGTTGTCTGTGCCTTATCTGAGCTACGTTGTCTGTGCCTTGTCCGAGATACGTTGTCTGAGCCATATTCTTTGTGCCTCCTGAGCTACAATCTCCAGAGCATAACACCAGAGCTCGTCCTCAAGTGCATATACCCAGTGACCTCACGATAAGTATCTCTATACTATTATGTTCATATGTTCATGTGCTTGTGCCTTATACCGATGTGCTTGTGCCTTATACTGACTTTATCATCGGAGCTTATTTCAGGGTGCACACCCGCCCCCTCAGACTCATTCACAGGTGGAGTTTTGCTATTATTCCTCTACCAGCTGAGCAGCTATAGACGTGTGGCATGCACGGGATTTTTCCCTTTCAAAATGGCGCCGTCTGTGGGAACAATTGAGAATGAGGCAAAGGGGCTTAGACAATCACAAATGACGAGCGTCTTCTACGTCTGAATGGGGCTTTCACTGCATGGCAACAATCAAGAGGTAATTATCGAGTGCATTCTCATCCTCAAGTGATTTATCAATTGAACTGTCCAGTGCATGCTCTAGTGAATTTTCAATATCAAGTGAATTTCGAAGTGACTTATCAAGTGAAAGATCAAGAGAAACGACCAGTGCCATATCAAGTAAAAAACATCGTGAATGCAATGTCAAATGATGTCTTATCTGATATGTCTGAATACGGTGATGGGACACTTGTAGCTTCTTAATGACATGTCATCCGAGCAAGGTGTCTTACCACACGGTTCAACACATATCTAAGCATGATGCTCACTACGGGACCTCTGTGACTCAGTCAGATGCATTGCCCAGTAAGTGACCAATTGATTTATTTTTATGCAATGTCATCTGAGCATGGTGTCATGTTGCCCCATTACGAGTCATTCGCGTGAGATAGCATTTGTCTATATTTATGATGGTTTTGCTGCAAACTCATCCGTGTGTTTATCAAGTGAATCCTTGTGTTCATACAGCTTCACGTGTTCATGCCCTTCCCGTGCTCGAAGTACATAATGACTTCATTTTTGATACATGTACATTCCCGTGCTCTCTGACACATGCTCTGAGGTACTATGCACGAGAAGCAATTGCTCTGACCTGACTAGGGCTGATACAAGCTCGTCTTCGCTGGCACAAGCTCGTCCTCGTTGATGAAAGTTCCTCTTTGTTGTTCGCAAGCTCGGCCTTGTTGTCAATGATTCGCTCTAACTCCTCGGTGAGCTCTGCCTCCACAACATCAGTCTTCATGCGAAAGCACAACGTATCAGTGAGAACGAAGCATCTACAACGGAAGAGAGCGGAGAGCGGAACACAATCAGTGTCTGCGGACCAGGTAGATCCATGTTCCTTTTTCACGCTCTAAGCAAGTTACTTGTTTGTTTGTGCAACATGCAGGATATCGTCTTTGAGAATTTACCCATGAAGTATTTTCGGCACCTCGAACGGAGTCCAAGGCACCGAGAAGGGGCTAAATGTAACGGATAAAATTCGTAAAAAGAGTAAAAGCAGGGGTAAAATAGGAATTTCTCACTCTAGCAAATTCTAACAATTTAGCCGACATAAGCCCACTTGGGCTATGTGCTGGCTCTCTTGAGTGTTGTCTGGCAGGTGACCTCATCATGACTACACAAGTCATGATGACTCAAAATGCCTATAAATAAGCAAGAATCACCAGAAAGAAGAGGAGGATGGTGCGGAAGGCAAGAGAGGAAATAAAGGGCAGAAGAAGAACAAGAAGATGAAGATTTGAGAAGCTTGAGTCATTCACACCCTACCCCGAAGGGCTATTGTAGCACCCCGGACTTTTCATCTTTAATGAATGACACTTTCATAGCTAATTGGCCGTTTTCGTAGTCTAATTAATAAATAAGGGAGAAATTGAAAATTCCGAAACGTCAGAAATGTGCGTTTTCGAAAGACGAACCCAACGCAAGTTGAATCGTCGAAATCCGACGAGGGAGTCAAAAGATATGGTCAAAACAGTCCAGACATACAGAGCACCGATCGCTCGGTCCAGTCAGCGATCGATCGGTCCATAACCGATCGATCGGTCCATAACCGATCGATCGGTAGCTATCGCACGGTCAGAAATTTTGTATGGGGAAATTTTCCAGAGAGTGAGTTTTTGACCGATCGATCGGTCATAAACACCGATCGCTCGGTAGGCAACCGATCGATCGGTCATAACCACCGATCGCTCGGTCTTCGCGTTTTTGCAGAAATTTCAGTAAGGGCTTTATCGTCTTTTGGAGGTTAAACCCTTTCTCCTTAAGGCTTGCCCGAGCCTTAGGGCATCATTCACTATACTTAGAGAGATTTGGGAGATAAGAGAGAAGAGAAAAGGGTTTCCTAAACCTAGGTTGCTTTTGGAGAAGAAATCAAAGGGGTGAAGACCCTAGATCGTCCCCAAGCACGTTTTCTTCAAGATTTCAACTCAAACTCGGTGGAGGTGCATTCTCCAAGCTAGGGCAGCACTCACTCACGTTTTTGAAAGGGGTTTCTTCCCCAACTCAAGTCCCCTTCAAGCAAAGGCTTCCTCCTTCCAAATAGAGCTTCTATTTCAAGGTTTCTTCAAGATCAAACCTTGATCTAAGGTTAGTACACCCTACTAACTTCCCTTAGCAAAAATCTAGATTTTCTATTGTAAAATGTGACTCTTGATAGTATGTTTCTTCCATATAAAATGTATCATCTTCACTAAATATAAACAGATAAGAAAAAGGTATGGATGTGTGGATGGGATGTCGATTGAGGCGATTGGATGCCGTATGGATGTTGTGTGATGTGTGAAAAGGAAAATGGAAGATGGGCACTTTACAAATAACGAATGTACCTTGATGTCTTGATGAAAAATACGCACTAAATAAGGGAAATGGAAGGACTAAGAAATGTGGTCCACCGGGTGGTTTGATAAAATGACTAAACAAGGGATAAATGGACTTAATGAAGAAAATGGAAATAGAAATTGTGTAAATGTTCTTAGAAATGATAAATTGCTCAAATGTGCTATATGTTGCCTAATTTTCATACCACTATGTTAAGGATTGAAATGCCATAGTCATGTGATCCGCCCATTCAAGTATGTCATCATGATTACCACTATTGACAAGCACACAAGCACGCATGCATGCATGAAACCGGGTTTTCCAAGATTGTATTTGTATATGATGAATCAAGAACATGACAAGGAGGTTGGTAGCCCAAGGAAGGGTGCTAGCCTCTGGCTCACAAGAGAAACGGAACAAGAACATGACAAGGAGGTTGGTAGCCCACGGAAGGGTGCTAGCCTCTGGCTCACAAGAGAAATGGAACAAGAACATGACAAGGAGGTTGGTAGCCCAAGGATGGCTCACAAGAGAAATGGAACAAGAACATGACAAGGAGGTTGGTAGCCCAAGGAAGGGTGCTAGCCTCTGGCTCACAAGAGAAATGGAACAAGAACATGACAAGGAGGTTGGTAGACCAAGGAAGGGTGCTAGCCTCTGGCTCACAAGTATACAAGTCAAGAACAAATCAAGACATGAAATACAAGACAAGACACGATACACATACATGATTTGACCGAGACACGAAAAAGGTTTCCGAGACATGAGTTTTACCGAGGTTTTTGCATTCATATACGCATGTCAAGATATGGCTATGTATCTTATGCTTTCACTACTGCTTTAAATTAATATCTTGTATTGCTCACTGTTGTTATGCGTTCGTTATTGTTATGGTTAGCTAGTAGTTTGTACTCGCTGAGTATTCCATGCTCAGCCGTACTTTTATGTCGGCAGGTACCGTGGATGTCCTCGACCCCGAGCCTTGGGTCGAGGAGGAGTATGTAGAGGAGAGGGAGCCACCTATCCATGGCAGTCTCAAGAGGATGGGGACTTGGATGTGTGGCCAAACCTCGACTACTGTTGAGAGGAGAGTGTAGAGAGTTCCTTTTTGTATTTTGATAGGTGGGCATGTCCACCTTTACTTTGATTGTATTGGTATATGTTAACTTGGAATACTATTTGGAGTTATAGAAGAAAGAAAAGTTGGCTTATGCTTCCGCACTTATGTTTAGTTTCTGCGCTCTGATTATCATTGTACTATATTATGTTTAGCCTCTTGCATTACAGGATGGTTTGACAGGTACACGTAGTCACCTCTAAAGTATCCCTTAACTCCTAGGGGGTATTTTGGGGCGTGACAGCTATGCAGGCGACCACTCACCTGATTCTCTCATCTTCCATTGGTGTTATCCGGCTACTTGATGCTCTTTATGGTCTCACAATCGATTATGGCCACCGGATTCTCTCAAATAGGCCATGTCCGCCTAATGCTCTCCATGAATGGTCACACTGCCACTTGCAGGGCCGTGCAATTGATTAGCTATTGAGTGCAATCACACTTGAACTTGTGTCTGACGATGTGAATAGTGCCGAATCCGTTGTCGCGTTGTCTGCTGTGAATAGTGCCAAATCCGTTGTCGCGTTGTGCTGTGAATAGTGCCGAATCCGTTGTCGCGTTGTCCGATGTGAATAGTGCCCAAGCTCATTGTCCGTTGTGAGCTGTACAACGTACCCATCGTGATGTACAACGTACCCGTTGTCTGATGCACAACGTACCCGTTGTCTGATGCACAACGTATACGTTGTCAAAGCTAGGTTATCCGAGCTACGTGGTCAGAGCTACGTTGTCTGTGCCTTGTCTGAGCTACGTTGTCAGAGTTACGTTGTCTGTGCCTTGTCCGAGCTACGTGGTCAGGGCTACGTTGTCTGTGCCTTGTCCGAGCTACGTGGTCAGAGCTACGTTGTCTGTGCCTTGTCCGAGCTACGTGGTCAGAGCTACGTTGTCTGTGCCTTGTCCGAGCTACGTGGTCAGAGCTATGTTGTCTGTGCCTTATCCGAGCTGCGTTGTCAGTGCCTTGTCCGAGCTACGTGGTCAGAGCTACGTTGTCTGTGCCTTATCCGAGCTGCCTTATCTGAGCTACGTTGTCAGTGCCTTATCCGAGCTACGAGGTCAGTGCTACGTTGTCAGTGCCTTATCCGAGCTACGAGGTCAGAGCTACGTTGTCAGTGCCTTGTCCAAACTACGTGGTCAGAGCTACGTTGTCTATGCCTTATCCGAGCTGCCTTATCTGAGCTACGTTGTCAGTGCCTTATCCGAGCTACGTTGTCTGTGCCTTATCCGAGCTGCCTTATCTGAGCTACGTTGTCTGTGCCTTATCCGAGCTACGTTGTCTGTGCCTTGTCAGAGCTACGTTGTCTGTGCCTTGTCCGAGCTACGTTGTCTGAGCCATATTCTTTGTGCCTCCTGAGCTACAATCTCCAGAGTATAGCACCAGAGCTCGTCCTCAAGTGCATATACCCAGTGACCTCATGATAAGTATCTCTATACTATTATGTTCATATGTTCATGTGCTTGTGCTTTATACTGACTTTATCATGTGCTTGTGCCTTATACTGACTTTATCATCGGAGCTTATTTCAGGGTGCACACCCGCCCCCTCAGACTCATTCACAGGTGGAGTTTTGCTATTATTCCTCTACCAGCAAAGCAGCTATAGACGTGTGGCATGTACGGGATTTTTCCCTTTCAGTATATATGTGTGTGTGTGTGATAGTAGGTCTAGGGTTTCAATGTGGAGGTAACAGAATGTGATTAAGCACTCTAGGGCTTAGAGAAAGTTTAGAGAAAAGTTTAAGGGAAGGAGATAGGGATTCTTCTTCAAGTTCTCTGAGAAGGTGACTTGAGAGGAGGTGAACAAGGGTCTTTGTGCTTGAACTTGGGTGTACTCTAAAAGGAGAGAATGTTCTTGTACCGGGACCCAAAGTTTCTAGAGTGAAGAAGTAATTGGATCTTGACTTGTAGACGTAGGCAATGTTATTTGCCGAACCACGTATATCTTGTGTTCTTTCCTATTTTTTCTTTGTATGTGTGGTTGTTTACTTTTCCCATCAGATTAGTTCTATTGATCCCTTCCACCAAGTCTCTATCGGTAAGAAAGTTGGTTTCACTTCCGCTCTCAACAACTGGTATCAAAGCTCTAAAGATATTTTTCAAAGGTGATGAAAAATTATGGACAACTTTATGTGGAGAAGTTTGACGAAAAATGGAGC
Organism: Tetracentron sinense; assembly: GCA_015143295.1. Lineage (NCBI taxonomy): Eukaryota > Viridiplantae > Streptophyta > Magnoliopsida > Trochodendrales > Trochodendraceae > Tetracentron > Tetracentron sinense. The sequence goes on along the minus strand of JABCRI010000267.1, from coordinate 69,806 downwards.
TTCAAGATATGGCAAAGGAGAGTAAAGAACATTCTAGTTCAACAAGGCCTGACAAATGAGGGTAAAAGATATCCTAGAACACATGAATGTGTTCAACCAAATCTTGATTTAATTGCAGAAAGTTGATGTCAAGGTGGAGGAAGAAAATCAGGTCTTGATGTTTCTTACCTCACTTTTGGATTCATATGAGCACTGGTGACAACGCTCCTGTATGAAAATGATACATTGTGGTTAGAGGTCACAGAAGCGCTACTCCCTAATGAGATAAAGCGAAAGCCAAATTATGAAGGGAATCATAATCAAACTTTGGTTGCTCGGGGAAAAGGAAGAGACTTGGAGAGAGGATTTGGAAAAGTCATTGTAAGATCCAAATTCAAAGAAAAAAGCAGTGTTTAGTGTTATCATTGCAAGGAATTAGGGCACTTTAAAATGGGGTGTCTATTACATGCTGATGAGAAGAATGGTTCTTCTAGAGGGGATTCTTTTATGGCAATAGCATATGACGAAGGTCAATACATTGAAGATGCTCTCACAGTCTCCAAAGGTATGAACAATTCTTCTAGTGAGTGGATATTAGATTCAAAGGCTTCGTTTTATATTTTCTCAAATATTGATTTCTTTGATACTTTTCAACAAAGAAGGGTAGAAGGAGTATCATTGGGTGATGGATCTAAGTGTGAAATCATAGGGTTTGGAACAAGTTAGATAAGGATGTTTGACGGAGTGGTTCGGACTTTGGGAGGGGTAGCCTATGTTCCTAATTGCGAAGAAATCTAATTTCTCTAGGCAGTTGGACTCCAAGGACTGTAGCAACACATTTGGAGGTGGTGTTCTCAAAATTAAGCGGAGATGTTTAATTTTGATGAAGGAGAAGAAGTATGCTAATTTGTATCTCCTGGATAGGAATACAATTAGTAGGTGGAGCTTCTACGGGGTCTGAAGGAAATCAGAAACTAGACATTGTCCAGAGAATAGGAAGCTTACCTAGGGTCTCTTTCGCAGTTGGTGTAGAGACGGGTATTCCAGTGGGTTTCCGAAAGGAAGGAAATGATGATGTGCCTTTAACGGAGATGACATGTCTATGTCCTCGGTTCTTCTAGATGGGAGGATGGTTGTTAGGCTATATACATGATCGTCAATCAATCTTAAATTATTCATTCTTAGTAATAATTCCGTAGAATAGTACTAGTAAGGGTATCATTTCTCTGAGGACTGCGTTGGTTTCGTTGTCTTTTATTCAGATTAATTTTAAACTAATAAAATAGGTAATTGAATTTTTGCTTGATTAACTAAAACAATAATTAAACTAATTAAAGTAAATTTCTAAATTAAACTATCAACTAATGGTTTTAAATCCTTTGGAAGAGAAAATCTAGGGTTTTCAAATCCACCACTAACCTAATAACCAACCCCTATTTTGAATTTATCATAACCTCTTAAATTGCAAACATTCTAGTTAGAGTGACAGCACGTCCCCTCTCAACTAATCTAGAAAAGTTCAAAGGATTATATCCTTAGCATATCGTATCTTCGGTTAGCACGAATGATACACACTAATCTACGGTTGTGTAATCACTCATCTTCCCTTAGCATAAAATATCTTCGGATTTAATCTCTTGATATTTTAAAACCATTGCATAAAACCTATGTTTAAATTCTAACGAAAATTAACACAAGTGATTTTAATTCCAATTTCATAATACCTAAGATAAGGTTGAGAATTCCATTGAAATCACATATAAATAAAATAAATCTGGTTGTTTGAAAACAACTCTCTCATTATGCAATCAATGTCTTACAATACAGAGAATCAAAATAAAAACAAAATAAAGGACACAGTTACTTGGCTAGAGTTTCGATGAAACTCTAGAGTGGAAATTAGTTCATCGCGAGAGAGGAATGCAACATCTTCATAGACAAAGTTGCAACACTTCTCTTCATGGCTTCCTTGATCTCCAGAGCTTTTCTTCTTCAGATCCAAAATTTCTACAAATCTCTCTCTAATCATAATGATAATGGCTAGGAATTCTCTTTTTATAGAGAAAGACAGAATTCTTGTAGAATAAGGAGTTCTAATTGAGGTCTAACTCTTCTTTTTGTCTCTCTATACTCTTTTGGGTTGAATGATGATTAAACCCTCTTTTAGGAAGACAATAATAGAGTTGGAAAGTGTTTAGAAGTACTAAAACACTATTCACGAAACATTATTCACGGAATACTATTTCACCCTATTTACAGTTTTGCCATTGAATTTCAAATAATTCTAGAGAGCTCAATTCTAATCGGATTGACCCGAAATTTTAAACATAGCTCCTTTAGGTCATCTAGAATCTACCCAAAAAGTTTCATAAATTTTGGATGAAGAAAAATTACCAAAATACCCCTCTATTGATAGAAGTGCGATTTTTGGCCAATCGATCTATCATGGTAGATTTCTGCGATTTCGCTCTCTTTTCTTCTTCTTTCTTTTACTCTTCTCTTTTCTGAGATTTTTGGAGTCTTTGAAGCTTGCAAGTCTTCCATTTTATCTTTTTTTCCTCGCATGAACCTGAAACAAGAATAAACAACCAAGTAGCATAAAATAATATAAATAATTACTCTAAATGATTAGCAAGTTAAGTTTGAGGTGCTTTTATGTATAACATTTAGCACCGATCAATACACATGTGCTTTTGGTCCCGTTTGATCAAATCTTTGGATGACGTTCCGATGTGATTCGAGGGTGTGTGTAGCCGGTGGATTTTAAGACCAAATGGTTATTTGTGGTATTTGTAAACAGGATTACAAAATCATGAGAGAGTTTTTGGTTTGAGGTGGAGGTGCATCCTGAACATGGGTGATGTGGTGTTCTGTCTTTGAGATTTGCTTGGTGATTAGCAAGCTGGTTTTCTCGGTTTTGAATGTGACATTCGGTCTAAGGGTAGGATGTTGTGGCGTGACTCTAAGTTTTCGCTAAGGTGGAGTTTGTTGAGTTGTGGCTCAAATTTACGAGGACTGATGAGATGTCTAGGAGAAGTCAGTCGACCGGGTTGCAAACCGGTTGACCATGCTCAGTATAAATTTCACAGGCTGCAAACCAATAGTGAAGTCAGTCGACCGAACCCAAGGGTAGGTTGATTGAAATTCGCGTAACCTGCGTATTTAGTCCAGATTTGGCATGTTGCGCAAATCCGGGTCTTTCTAGTTGTCTAGGACTCTGATTTAGGCTTATATATATGTGTGTGTGTGTGTGTGAGAGAGAGAGAGAGAGAGAGAGAGAGAGAGAGAGTTTCGGTGTGAAGGTAATAGAACGTGATTAAGCACTTTAGGGTTTGGAAAAATGATAGAAAAAAGTTTGAGAGAATGAGATAAGGATTCTTCTTCGGGTTCTCTGAGAATGTGATTTGAGAGGTGGTGCACAAGGGTATCTAATAGGGCTGTCAATGGATCGGATCCAGATCCGGATCCGATCCATTTAGCCAGACTTTGGACCCAATATGTGATCCATCGGATTAGATTCGGATCGGATCGGATCCGGATATCGGGTGATCCGATCCGATTAAAATCCAATAGGATTATAATAACTGTTTTTAATCATTTTAAATGTATTACATAGATTTCTATGCATAAATTATTAATGTTAAAAAAATAACATTAATTAGATTTAGTTAAGGTACTATTAGATTTTTATATTATTAAAATGAAGTTTTTTTTTTAAATTAACCTTAATCGGATCGGATTGGATTCAAATCATACAAATATAATCGAATTCAGATTGATTAATTCATGATTCGGCATATCTCATATCGGATTTGGATATGTTGGATTCTTAATAAGATCGGATTTGGATCTAGGCAGATCCGATCCGAATCCGACCTGTTAACAGCCCTAGTATCTAGGCTTGGGTTTAATATGAGAGGAGAGAGTGTTCTTGTATTGATTTCTCAAGGTTTCTAAAATGAAGAAGTAATCGGATTTTGGCCCATGGACATAGGCAGAGTTATTTGCTGAACTGAGTATATTTTGTGTTATTTCTTAGTTTTTCTTTGGATGTGATTATTTACTTCTCCAGCGGATTGGTTCTATTGATCCCTTCCACCAGGTGTTCTCTACAAGTAAGAAAGTTGGTTTAACTTTCGCTCCCAACAAATAAGAGTAGAGGTGTCAATGGCCAGGCTTAGGCTTATCGTTTTGTAATTTTCAAATAGGGCTAGCTGGAGCCCAACCTATTTAGAAGGGGGTTTTGTGGCTTTGAATTTGTCCCGTTGACACACTACATGGGACTTCTTGTTTTGTGGTGAACCTTAATGTGAGGTTTTTATTGTACAATTTATTATATACCTAACCTATTGGAATCCGCAGTCTAAGATTATTTGCGTGACATCTATGATCTAAAGTTTTAATTTATGCATGAGTGGTAGAGATGTGGCCTTCCATGGAGGAGGTCTGGTATGAGTTGCAAGAACTCCACTGCCTAAGCTAATTTACCATCTAACTCTATTAATGTAGGTAAATGATATTTCTCATAAATAAAAAAAAAAAAAAAAAAATTAATTAAGAGTAAATGATTTGACTTGCTGTGACTTCTTACAAGGGAGGGAAAATGACGTGCAATTACCTCATCTATAAGTTGGAGGGACTTTTCACTGCCAAAAAATTACTTAAAGACCAGGAGCTTCTTCAATTTGCATTGTCATCTAGGATGTTAAAAAATATTAAAAAGTTGATGAAAATGCATTCTCAATTAGTTACTTTTTTTTTTTTGGGTGAAGATTTTTTAAACACACTACTCACACACAGAGACCAAGTCTCAACTACAATACACTAAAATTGCCATTTTTAGGTGAAGAAAAGTGGGATATTGATATCTTACGCAACTGCAATCATACCCGTAAAAGAATGCGACGATAAATAAATCAATACCGATTATCAATTTCTCTATAATGGAGTCCAAGGGAAGAGTCCCTCAGCCCTATAAAGCTCTCTCTTGGTTTCCTCTTGGCCCCCAATTTAGGGGTGTATCCAAGCCCAGGGCCGGCCCAAGCCATTTGAAGGCTTAAAGCAAAAATTTTAAATGAGGCTTTAAATTTTTTTTAAAAAAATATATTATTAAAAAAAATAACTATAAATGCGGCCTTTTTAATATTCTAAATGGGCCTTTTATTTATTTTTAATATTCTAAATGGGGCTTTTTAATATTATTTTATTATTATTTTTTAATGGGGCCTAAAGCAAAGGCTTTGATGGCTTAATGGATGGGCCAGCCCTATCCAAGCCGAGCTGGCTTGTTTGCTCGGCTCATTCAAGCCAAGTTCAAGCTAACTTTTTAGGCTTAATTGAGCTGAAGTGAGCATTTTTCAGACTTGAAACAATGTTCAAACCAGGCTTGAGCCCCAATGTCTGTTTGATTGGGCTCGGTTCGGCTTGACTAATAATAATAAATATTATTTATAATATTAATAAAAAAAGCATTTGTTTAATGAATCAAACTGAGATCGACTTGAGCTTGAATCAATTCAACTCGAGCTGAACCATTCAATTTGAGCTGAGCTTCAAGCCTAATTTTCAATCATGAGTCGAGCTCGAGAATTAGCACGACTGAGCTTGGCTTGAATACACCCCCAACCCACCCTAAAGTTTTTATCTTTTTTTTTATCCGAAAAGAGGAGAATGCAATAATGGGTGAGTGCAGGTAGCAAAACCTCCTTTTTTTTTGGGTTAGTGAAGTGGGCTTCCATGATGGGCTTAAGACAGAAATGGGCCTAACTTTGTTAGAGCTTAGCTCATCCTGTTAACAGCTCTAATATCTCTTGCACTCTCTGATTCAATTCGAGCAGGGACGATTGATAAATAGGTGGGCCAAAGTGTAGAGTATGAGCCTGAGGCTAAGCAGAAAAGCCTAGAATAAATGGAAGACTTTCCAAAATAGCATATCCATGTGCCTTAGTATTCTCATTCCTTTTGCGGCCCTTCCTGTCTGCCACTCCCATCCTCCCACTTGAGAATATAAACATTTGCCATTAATTAATGGTCCAACCAACCACCCGAGAGGCCCAGATGAGACACTAATTTTGCCGTCCGACACAGATTGCGACAAACCTCTCAATCTGCCACCTCTATGTAGCAATCAATCAATCTCCACGAGTTCAACAAAGGTGGACCCACATCAATAATGGTTGGGCTCCACACATTTTAAGACAGATGGTTAACATCCTAATCACGAGTGTCGTATACTATAATATAGAGAAATAACTCCTATGATCTCCAAACTCAGAGAGAGAAATTAGAGTTGTATGAAACCAAATCCTCTAAAGTGATAACTGGATTTGGCAAATCTGATTATCCGGTTATTCTCCATCAGGTCGCCATGCGTCCCTTTTGACACTCCTTAATCCTAGTTAAGATTCACTTACTCCTAAGGTTCACCCACCCATCCTTAATTTTTAGAAAAAATATAAATTCTTTTTTAATATTAAAAAACTATTTTAAGGGTTTTTTTTTATAAAAAGAATTAATAATTTTTTTAAAAATCAAGGATGAGTGGATGAATCTTAACCACAATTAAAGAGTGTCAGAAGGGAAACGTGACGACCTCATAGGACCGTAGAAGATTTGGTCTTGAGTCGTATTGATTAATTAGAGAGATTTTAGGAGATTGTGATAAGATGATTGAAATAATCCTCTAGTTGTTTGGAAATCTACAAGTAGTACTGATGTGACACTTCTAAAAAAGAAAATGATTTGAAGGGATTGTGATAAGAGAGATACAGAGAGGAGGTAGAAATGTATTGATCTGTTTAGAAGGATTTTAGGGGATTGTGATAAGAGAGATTGGGATAACCTTCTCATGTATTTAAATGTAATTGTTTAAATAATTTTTTATCTTTTTTAACACAAAGTTTCTGCTAAGTATATATGATTTCGAAGATGACCATAAAATATCAATCCAATCAAAATGTCTACACCATTTAATTAAACATTATACCACCCGAGGAGGTGGTTTAGTGGCTTCCCGCGTTCCGTGCCACACTAGGCGTCTCGAGTTCGACCCTGTGAGGGTGTGTTGGCGTTGGCCTTTCTTTGCAGGCTTGCCCTCTAGTCGCTCGTCTTGAAACCTTGCAATGTGGGATTGAACGTGGGGGCCATTGGTACTCGGGTGGTAGTGCCTGTTATGGGTAGGCTTAAATCTAGACGCCAACCCATCAATCTGGGGCAATTGGTACTCGGGTGATAGAAACATCTAATCAAACGAATACTTGTGTTTTATCAATCAAAGAGTACCTTTTAACCCTTATTAACCGTGGTAAATATTTTTATGATAATAAAAAGGGCTAATTAATAAAAAAAAGTCATTTTTATTTGTATTAATAAAAGGTACTTTTTTATTTAATCACAGCCAATTGCGATTGAACTTGAGAGTTCAATCGCACCCATAGGTGAACATGTGTCCTTTTTAACTCTTGTTAACTGCGGTTAGTATTCACCAACCCTTGGGGTTCTATAACATAATTTTATTTTTTAAAAAGAAATATTAAAAAAATATTAACCCTAAGGGTTAAAAATTCTTAACTAGAGTTAAATTTCATTTTCTAAAAACTAAGGTCTAAGAAGCATGGATACTTCAAATTAGGCTTCGTACCCGTATTCGATACGTATTGGATACAGATATGCCTCCGATACGGCGGGGTACGTATGGGATATGGCTGAGACATATCCTGTTAATTAAAAACATGTTTTTTTAATTCGGATACGGCTCTAATATGGCATGGATATGTCGGGATACGGCCGGATACGGCCATGAATATTATTATTATTATTATTTTTTTTTTTTGGAGACACGGGGGTGTGACCTTATCTCTTTTGTTTTTGCAAGGACATGGTTCTTTATATTTTGCTTTGTGGATGATTTCTTTTGTTTTTGCATGGACATGGTATTTTTTTATCCATAAACAGAACTGAACCAAAGGTTATTTTGTAATTATAATACAAAATATAGTATTATTATTATTATTTTTTAAATTACAGACGTATCCTAATTGTACCCGTGCTTCCTAGACTAAGGTTTTATTGTTGAACCCTAAGTGTTAGTGACTTGTAATCACGGTTATTAGGAATTAAAAGGAGACGTGTTGGCCCGTGGGTGCAATTGATCTCTCCCCGAGTTCAATCGCAATTGGCTGTGATTCGATAACTTGTTTATGGCATGTCTGTCAAGGACCCTCATTGTGATTCCTCAGTTTGGATTGGACGAAATGCTTGAAGACCAAATGGTCTTCATGATTAATGGTTTATAGGCAATAAATAAAGACCAAAACAGTGAGAAACATACTCATCATCTAAGAAAAGAAATGCAATATTTCCTTTTATTATATAATGAAGAATAAATTTTCATTCAGATACAAAATTTCCACCCCAAAACAATAATAATCAATCAAACCCCAGGATAGATACAGAGAATGAATATACCACCACCTCCTCCTATACTGTACAGCCACAGCAACTACTACTACTACCATATCTCTTAATAGGCCCTGAAAAAAATTAAAAGCTTTAGCAGAGAGGGGCTCTGGAAGGGATGCCTTTCCTCTTGTGCAATTGCTTCTTTGGCTTCAATGCTGAATTCAACCTGAGTCCATTCCCGACGCTCATATCTGTCTCTGATGATTCATCTTCTTTCAAATTCTGTTCTGGGTTTCGGTTTTCCTTCGCAGACAGGTCACCGAATTCTGGAATTGGGAAGGAAATAAACTGACTCCGGTTTTTCAACTTCTCTAAAACCACTGAGACCTGAATGAATTTTTGAATTGGGATTGGTTAATTCTATATATATTGAAGTAAATGAATGGAAAAATAGTAACTGAGTCCAGATGAAGAAAAATATTACCTTGCAATCGATAGAGCAGTAGCGATTGGGCTCCGATAAGCTTCTTTCACAGACCACACAGGAGGCACCACTGTTTGATTTCGGAGGCCTGGCGTGGGGGCGAGGATTCAGAAACACAACCTTTGCACCATTGATTGTATATGGCTGCAAGAACAAATCACAAGAAATAAAATTAAACAAACATTACAAAAGGAATCAAGGAGGAAATAACATTCACTGTTAAAAAAGAATCAGAGCTAGGAAAAACGCCTAATCAACTGATTAATTAGAGAATAATCATTGCAATTACTTAATGAAATTAAAGATGAACAATATTAAGCAAAAAAAAAAGATCAATTATACACAAAAATTAAGAATAAGAATACCCAATCAACTCGAATTAACCATAAAGACAATCCGAGCAATTAGAAATCCAATTGAAGAAACACTGATTTATTCTATAACTCAGCAAAAAGATAATCTAAGGAGCTATAAATAAAATTTAAGAAGAAATTTACCAAATTGAATCTGCAATAAATCAAAGAAAATTATTTCAAAATTAATTACAGAAGAGAGAGACAAACCTGAACTTTAGAACAATCCAGATGCTTCTGAACGTCTTGAAGGCGTACAACGTCCTGATAGACATATCTGCGGATTTGGAGCAGCTTGTGAAGGTAATGAGCAGTCGAAGAGAGACAATGCTGACAGACGCAGCGATTACAGTCGATGCAGAACACATTCATTTCGTTCTTGCGGAGGTCGTGATGATCGTAGCATGGACCAAAAAACTTGCTCTGCAGAAGAGTTTCCAGCCACTCAGGCCTTCTTTTCATTTTCAGGTTCAACGAATATCCAACCTAACAAATCAATTCACCGAACAAAGTCAGAGGAGAAATTAAAACCCTAGAAAATCAAGAGTCAAGAATGCACCATTAACGCAAGATAGAGAAAGAGGAAATTCAAAATTCAAGAATGCCGCTACAATTTTCGGCCTGGTAATCAAGAAAATTTGATCAAGATCAATCAGTGAATTCAAACAACAAACATTCAAATTTTGAGAATTCAAAAAGATAAAACCCTAATAATCAAGAATCCACCATTAACCCAAGATATAGAAAGAGAAAATTCAAGAATTCAAGAATGCCGATATAATTTACGCCCTAGTAATCAAGACAATTCGATCACGACCAATCAGAGTTCAAACAATACAAAATAACGAAAAGGGTATTCAAATTTTTAGAATTTAAAAAGATAAACCCTAAAAATCAAGAATCAAGAATCCATCGTTAACCCAAGATGGATAAAGAGAATATTCGAAAATTCAAGAATGTCGACACAATTGAAGGCCTAGTAATCAAGAAAATTCGATCACGATCAATCAATGAATTCAAACAACAAAACAAACAAAAGGGTGTTCGAAATTTGAGAATTAAAAAAGAAAAAACCCAAATAAACAAGAAATTTGGATCAAAATCCCAGAATCAACTCCATATTCAAGCAAAAAAGAAAGAAAAAAATACCATTTTTTCTTCCAAGGAGATGAATGAATCACAGAAAGAAAATCCTGAATTCTTCAGGAAATTGATGGAAAGAAGGAATGAATTGTGAAATGGCGGCTAAATATAATGAGAGAAAATAATCTGGGGGAAATCGAAGCTTTGGGTTTCTCTGAGTATTTCTACTTATAGAAGAACAAAGGCCTAGTAAAGCATGGGCGGGAAGAGGAGCCTTCATCTTAGCTGTCAAATGGAGTTGCATCGAACGGTTAGGATTGGGTGAATATGTGACGGCTGTCGAACACATTCTAGCTAGTCCCATTGTATCGCCGAAACCCTAATATGAGTAGGCAGAGAGAGATTCGCGTTGATACGTGATCTTTGTCAGCCAGTGATGTCCTTTCCCGCCAATTCATACGGGATTTGCGGAATCCAATAGCCGTTTCTTTTGGTATCGGGAAAAGCCGCCGTTGCGGTGTGTGTATCTTCCTTTGCAAATTGCAACCACTCTTAAATTGATCATTTTTTTTTTTTTTTTTTTTTGTAGAACTTAAATGATCAGTAACTGTGGTCAAAATTTCAAAATGAATTTCAAAATAGGGATGGGATTTGGTCTCGCTCTAGCCGGATCAAAATATCCGGCCCCTTTTTGTCCGACATGTGGCGATAAAAGAGGGGGAGAAGTCATTTCACTTTGCCCTTTTTTTTATTTTTTTTTTGACTTCTCTCCATTTGAAATCTTCCTCCTTTTTATTACCATGTGTCACTCACAAAGGAGAGGTTAAGATGATTTTGATCCAGCGAGTGTTAGATCAAATCCCATCTCTCAAAATATGACATAAACTAATGAAGATCAACCTTAAATTTACAAATAGGAATTCTAGGTATGTTAACTATTTTCATTTGTTATTTATTACATGATATCATTAAAAAAAAAGAAAGGTTTCCGAACCTGCGGTCCTATGATTAAGAAATTACATTGACAAAGCTACATGCAATCTATTTGAACCAGTGTTTTGAGGATTGGACCTCTCGAATTGGCAGAGTGGCCGGTTCGTTCCACCAGTTTGAGCCATCTGATTCAATTGTGTTCTCCTATTAATAAAATAATGTTTTTTTTTTCTAATTTCCCTTTTCCCCTGACTTGTTCTATTGGTTATATCGGTTTTTACTGACTTTTAACATTGATTTCCCAGTTGAACCGATTAGATCTGACCAATTATACCAGTTTTTAATATAGTCCGATTTTAGGGGTTTTCGAAACCAACGCCCTAATCGGTTCCTAGTTTTACCGGTTCAATCGGTTGGTTCGATTTTAATAACATTGGTTTGAACTTTTATATCCGTAAGTTGGGTCCTCAAAACGCAAAATAAAATTTTGAAAATTTCAAAATTTTCGAATTTTTTATTTTTAAATTTTTTAATTAAATTAAATATTTTCATAATATTTCAGCCAAAATTTCAAAAAAAATCAATTGAAATTTCCGAATATTTCAGTCATAATAATATTTTATTAAAATTTAATATATTTTTATAATATTTTATTTTTAAAATTAATATTAATATTTTCATGAAATTTGTTAAAATTTTCACGAAATTTGACAATTTGTTTTAAAATACCACGCTATTTTATTAGAAAAACTATTTAAAAATAAAGGGCACTAAGTAGCATACCACGCATTTGACTATGTAGTCAAATGACATGGCCACTTGTCCCTTTTAACACTCATTTAATTATGGTTAAGCTAAAGAAAATTAAGGCTAATATTTTTATTTTTAAAAAGTAAGGCTAGATTACTTAACCTTAAGAGTGAATGAATTTTAACCACAATTGATGTGTGGTAAAAAAGGAGGCATGAACAATTGATGACTGTACATTTGACTACATAGTAAAATGCGGCAGTAAGTTAAGCATTTCTCAAAATTAAAATTCTAAAATTTTGATTAAAATTTCAAAATTCTGAAATTTCGGCTTAAATCTGTCAAAATTTATGTAATATGATGGATTTCGATTTCAAAAGGTGGAAGATTTCGAACCTTTATCAATTGTAGATTAAAAAAAAGGTAAGTATTTCCTAACATAAGAGTTAACACTTTGAGTGAGTTCTAATTTTAGTAGTATAAATTCCCTGCTATTTGGGAATGTCCGCACGGTCCGTGTAACAAATAAAGTCTTGAAAAATGACAAAAAAAAAAAAGAAAAAAAAAAGAAAAATAGAAAAAATATGACCACACGTTCGTGTTTTAAATTTGTGGTAGTTAATGTTGATTTCTAACTTTTTAAATGTCATAATTTTGTTATAATAGCAAGTGACGGAGGCCTAAATGTAGGGGTGGCAATTGGGATAGGCTGCCCTAAGCCCGATTGTTCCACCCAAAGTTTAAGTGGGTTGAGCCTGGGCTGAATTTGGAAAAGAACATAGGCCCAAAGTTAATACTGGGCTAAGCTTGGGTTGCCCTTAGTTCAGCCCGAATTCAACACGCCCGAATTTTTATATAATATATAGATAGAGAACGCCCATGGTTTATCTCTTTCACTTTTTTTATATTAAATTTGTATTCCCTTTTCTTCTCTTTCTCTCTTCAATCTTGATAGCATAATTGCATAGAGAGAGAAACTCTTGCATGGAAGCAACCAAAACTTTTACATTTTTCATTTGTTGCATCACTCTCACGAGTAAGAAGAACAGTTGGGATAGTAGCAGCCCAAGCGCATCAATTCATTTTTTTATGCCAACCCGAACTCAGTCCCGAACTAAATACATGAGCTGCTTAATTTGGGCCATACCAAACTCAGCCCGAACTCAGTCTAGTTTGGGATTTGGGCTAGCTAGAACTCGGCCTAAAGCCCGATATTATTTGTAAGCTGAGCTTGGGCTGGGGCACTTGGGCTGGGGCACTTGGGCTGAGATTGGGCTGGGGTGAGCTTGGGCTAAGATTTTGAACTTTGGGCTATGCTTGGGCTAACCCCAGCTTGACCGCCACCCTTACCTAAATGCCTATAAGTTAACACTAATTTTCTTTTTAATTTTTAGTAAATGAGAAGTCTAAACGCCTCTAACAACATGCCGCACCTATCTCCCTAATAGATGATGGGCATGTGCCAGAAGTATCTCAAAATTCTCTATGAATACCATGTGTCTCTCAGTGCTTGACTTTCATATTATATAATAAATTTTAAAATAATTTACATAAAGTGTATAAAATAAAACTCAACTTGCTATTTCAAAATCCTAGATTTTCTTTTCTTCTTATGCTGACTAGGTAGTCGTAAGATGAGGTCTCGGACTAGCTTAGAAGCTTTTATTCTAAGTAGAATACCTAAATTGTTATTTTCATATTTTAAGTCGTGTATAATATAAGCAAAATATTAACGACATGTTCTATTTTATCAAGAATCTAATCTTAATCATTTTCTATTTATACATGTATCATTCGCATGAGACATATTCTTCTTTTCTTACCAATAAAATAAGGGCAGAAAATCAAAGGGTTTCTATAATTTTCTTGGATAAATCTTCTCTACATTGCTTCTTATTAGTAGTGTAGCTATACAATATGGATATATATTTTAAATGTAGAGTGATTACAATCAATTTTATTGACTCCAAGGAAGATCTCTTCTTCCTATTTTCCCTAAGAAGATAGTAGTATGAAGTTAGGGGATGCATTACATTGTAGTGCTTTACTTTAAATTTTGATTGAATGTGAACTTACCTAATCCATCCAAAATTTGCTCATTGCTTGGATAGTCAACCATGTATACGTTATTTTTTTTGGTGGAAATGTTATCATGTAACTAACACACTCTAAACTCACACACACAACCAGACCTAAGGTAGCCGTTGGATACGTTATTTTGATTGTGGGTTCAGAATTAGATGTACTTTATATAACTTATAAGCTTGTACGTGTTTACTTTGGGTCTACTTCACTTTACTATTTTGCAGTAAGTTTGTTGATTTTGCACGAAATCTTGGAGATAAGAAAGAAGAAAGTATATGTATGGAGCTAAGAGCAAGGAATATTGCTAGTGAAATTCTCATAACAACAGATTAAATAAATATTTTGCAGTAAGTATGTTGATTTTGCACGAAATCTTAGAAATAAGAAAGAGGAAAATGTAAGGAGCTAAGAGCAAGGAATAATGTTAGTAAAAATCTCATAACAAAATAGTAAATAAAAATATTTATAAAATGAATATTGCTAGCGAAGATCTCATAACAAAAGATAAAATGAAAAATATTTATAAAATGCACAATATTTTCTACCTCAAAGTGTTGGAGAGAAGCTCTTTGATAAATCCAGAAATGAACATGTGTCCCATTTACCTAAATAGGTTAGACATTAACCCTAACGGTGTGTTCGGTTCAATGGAAAACATAAGAAAATGAAAGAAAATCTCATTTTCTTTCACTTTTTTGGTGATGGGTTCACAAGAATAACTTACTTTCTTGAGAAAGTGGATTCTGAATAGTGTCAATTTTTCTTTGTTTTCTTTTAAAATTTTCTCCTACAAAAGAAGGTTATATTGTGAGAAAATTTAGATACGAATGTGAAGAAAACTATCTTTTCAAAAATATCTTTCACAAATATCACATCATTAGGTATTTAACATGTAAATATACATAGGACTAATGAACATTTAAGGAAAGAAGAAAATTTAAAATTTTACTCTCCTCATTTCTTGCAAACCAAACACATACAAGAAAATCCCATGTTTTTGCTTTTCTTCCATCCCCCTTTCTTATGAAATGAACTAGCCTAATATAGCAACACAAAATTGGGAAAAACAAATTGAACAAGAATTACATTTTTTGTGAGTGTGGGAAGGTTTTTGTTTATGGCATTTGGTGTAGCAAATCTAGCAAGTTAATGAAAACACACATGATTCTTTATGAAAATTGTCCGAGGATTTTCTTCTGGCACTTCAAAAATACATTTCCATTAATCTTAAGGTTAATGCTGACATTGTTAGAGTTTTTAAACTTTTAAAGAAACTTAGAGAATTCCGAACATGTGTCTCCTGTTTGCAAGTTGCAATCAATTTTCTATTATACATGTATGCATTTGAATGATAAAAATTCTTCTTTTCTTAAGGGGAGAGAGAGAGAGAATTCAAGGGTTTTCTATTTTTTCTGAAATAAATATTATGTACACTACTCTCCTATTAGTGTAGTTATACATGTATGGGTGTTTTAAATGGTAGAGTGATTAGTCACTTTCATAGACTCCAAAGAAAATATAGATCTCTTCTTCCTATTTTCTCTCATCAGATATCAAGTTAGTGGATGAACTATATTAAGATGTTCTAATACAAAATTTTGTTTGTTTGTGAACTTATATGCTCCATCCAACTATTCCCATTGGTTGGATAGTCAACCATGGCCTAGGATACATAACTTTGAATGTTGCTTGAGAATTAGATATGCTTTATAAAGATTATAAGCTTGTATGTGATTTATTGTAGATTTACTACTCCCTAAGTGTAAAAAATTCAGAGTTTTAATGAAAACACACAGGATCCTCTATATGGAAAGTATCAAGATTTTCCTTCAACTAACAAAAATACAATACCTTGGTCATCAACCAAGGTTAATGCTAACTTAATTAAAACTTTTTTTTTTGAGAAAAAAATTGATAAAAACAAATAATCCAAAACATTTTTTTGGAGGATAATAATAATAATCCAAAACATGTGTCTCCTTTTTGTGAATGTCAAAGAAAATCCAAATTCTAATGAATAAAAAATTAAAACCTTTAATGAATTTTCAATTATACATGTATGCATTCTTATGAAACAGATTATTCTTTTCTTATGAGAAAATAAGGGGAGAAAACAATACAAATTATAAGCTTGACATGGTTTACTCTAGATCTACTCCCCTTTTACTATTTACCAAGTAGGCTTACTGATTTTGCATGAAATCTTGGAGAAATGAAAGATGAAGTATTAGGAAACAAGCAAGATTTTCTACCACAAGTGTTGAGGAAAACTCTTTGATCTTCCTAGAAAAGTAATGTGTGTCTCATTAACCATAGTCAGGTTAATATTAATCTCAATAACTGATTCAAATCTAAAAATTGTCGAACAAGTGTACATTTTTGTGACTGTTGGAGGGTAATTTTTTGGGACTTAGTGTAGATAATCCAGAGTGTTAATGAAAACACACCGGATCCTCTATGGACTGTGGAGGATTTTCCTCTAGCACTCACAAAACTACAACACCTTTTTCATTAACCCTAGGATTAATGTTGCAATTAAGGTTTTTTTTAAAAATAAATTGACTCGGTTGGTCTTGACATATTCTTTTCATTAAGATCATAGGTAAAAGATTATTGCTTCTATTGGTTGGATACAAAAACAAAATGCATTCCATATTCAGTCATTGAGATTGAAGGAGTTAATTGAATGCAATATTTTTTAGGAACTATCCGAATCAATGAATAAAAACTTATTCAAATTACTATTTGGATGTTGACATTCTGAAGAAGTAATTGATAAAGCCGTTGATCGATGATTCAAGAAGCTCTATGGGAACTTGTTCAAATTAGGAAAAGGAGTAGTCAACCTCACCAATTTTTAACGCTTGAACCATGATATGAGGTGAGTCGATAAAGCAGAAATCCAATTTCTAAGAATATAAAACAAATGGTAAGGATGTAGAGCAGATGTCACGCCCCAAAACCTCACCTAGGAGGATGTGAGATCTTGGCACATGACTCACTTAATAATTCGTCATGTTAGAAGCATTTAAGGCACAAAAATATGGACCTAAAATTTTTTCTTCAAATAAACTATCAACTAAAATCCAATCCCATAATATAACTGCAGAGTCATAACTCTTGGTCACCCATCCAGACCATAAACATAAAAGACTAACTAACATGTGTCTCTATCAATTAAATTAAAGTCTTCTGGAATTTAATTAACCAAAAACAACTCTAATAATAGGGTCATCGATTAAGGTCCCTTTCTTCCTCGGGATAGTCACTTTTAGGTTCCTCGATATACTCCTCTTCTTCCTAAGGTCCCGGAGTACAAATGTTGAAGCCTGAACCTGAACCTGGACCTACCGACAACAAAAGTCATCGGCTGAGTAACGAGTTACTCCGTGTATATAACAGAACATAATAAACAATATAAAGAATAACATTTACATGCATTTCATCACTTCACACATTAACTTACATATAAAATCAGAGTGCGGAAGTTAAACATTTACATTCTGTCAATTTCTTTCTTTCTTTCTTTTCTTTTCTTTCTTTTTGTTCTTTCTTTCTTACTTTTCTTTCTTTTCTTACTTTTCGTATTTCATATATTATCATCACACCAATACCCATTCACATGCATTTGTAATAACTTAAAATACCGCTTTACCGTATAAGGAAATGAGTTACTATACTTTACTTTACCAAGATACCACCCTTCGTACATTATCCGGTACGGATGGCTTAGTACATATTCCGGTACGACGGCTTACTTACTTTGACATATATCTCGCACTTTCTGATGGTATCCGGTGGTGCACAATACAACATACATTATCGCTTTTGTGTGTCTTTTTTCTTACTTACATACTTTTCTTACTTTACTTTTGGTTTTACTTAGATTTCATTAATATCTTTAATTCTTTATTCATATTTTTACATCTTTTTCATTTGTGCGTGCACAATGATACACCTCTTGTTTAAATTTCACCTAAGACTAACCGTCAATGGCCATAGGACATCTCACCATAGCGTCCCATACCACTACGTTAACCAGGCCTAGGCAAGCTTAACTTTCGTCAGAGGTTCGTTTACCCAATGGTATATCACGTATTAGGAATATAAAAGCGATACACAAACCATAATATTTCTAACGATTCAATAATATAAAATATCACAGTTGGTCTTAAAATATTCCTAAATCACGATCTAATTTCATTGTCAAAATCCCTTGTTTGTTTAATCAAGATCAATATCCTAATCGTAATCCTTTTTAATTAATAATAATAATTTTCTTAAATTGTAAAATAAAAATCTACTCAAGCATAATTAAATATCACAATTAGATCATCCATTCAATCCATCCACCATCTCATTCTTTTCATAAATTTGCACATTTTAATAACTTTCCCAATCCCCATGTTGAATCATAAATAAATTATACAAAATTCTTCACATCCTAACATAATAATTTCGTGATAATAACACAATATTTGCAATAGGTTCTTCGCATCCTATTTTAACATTCCAATGATAATAAAATTATATCATCAATAAATCCTCTACATCAAATCAATAAATAATAAAAACTATATAACAACTGGGTTCTTCTCATCCTAATTTAATCTTTCACTAGTAATAAATCATGATCATAATTACAGCTCTTCACATTCTAGTTTAATCATCCAGGAATCATAAACTAAAAACTACAAATCTACTTCTTCACATCCTATTTTTTTATCATCCATGAATAATAAAATGGGAATCAAATATAGTTCTTCACATCTTATGTTAATCATTCAATAACAGAGACTATAATCATGGTTTTTCACATCTTATTTTTATCCATCAAAATAATGAGACAATATCTTCACTAAGTTCCTCACATCCTAATTTAACCATCAAGAATAAATAAACAATTTCATAAATGAGTTCTTCACATCCTATTTTAACAGATCAACCATAATAAACAAAAAGCATAGGCATATTCATGGATCCTATCCATCATTACATCTTTCCTTTGATTTATAGGTTAACTATTCAAAATATTGGATACTAGATCTATTATTTACCTCACTTGATCGTATCTCTACAATCTATCGCTTGCAAATAGGGTTCTCCTTGATCTTAACACCTCTTTTTCCCTTTTTCTGACCGGATCTTTGAACTCCTTCAATCTCTCTCTCTTTGATCTCTCAAAAACTCCCCCATTTCTCTCTTTTAGGTTTTAGAAAGCCTTAGAAAACTCTCCCTACGAGTATTAAGGGGTATTTATACCTTGGGAGCCCTAGGGACTCAAAACAAGAGAAAACGTTCAAAACCACTGTCCAGCCGGCGTTTTGGGAGATCGATCGCCCGCCGGCGGCGATCGATCGCTGGTGCTATTATTTAAAATTTTTTTTTTTTTTTGGCTACTTTTTGTTCTTCTTTTATTTAGTGCAATTTCTCTCCATAAATTCACTAAATCGAGTGAATTAAATGGGTTTTAAGATTCAAGATTTTATTGCGTTGATTTCTCATGGGATTCACACATTATTTTAAGTACATTTATTTAGGAAATTAGCTGACACAATTATGAACCTAGTGCATTAAATGCGGGTCATTACAGTGGAAGCTACTCCTCCGATACGAAAATAAAGGAAATCCGAACTCTAATAAAAGAAATTTAAACATTCAATCAAAGAAATTTATATAAATGACACGAATGTCAAGAAACTAATTTTTTGGGTCTCTACATCGAAGTATGAGATTTTCTCTCATATAAGAGATAAAATTGCAAAGAAGCTCCAAGAATGGAAAGAGTCTCTTCTTTCTCAAGCTGGAAAATAAATTATGATAAAAGCCATAGTGCAAGCTATTCCAGTATATTCAATGCAATGTTTTAGAATCACAAAGAACTTATGTGATGAAATATCAGCTATGATAGAAAGGTTTTGGTGGGGTCAGAAAAAGGAAGAAAGAATAATTAATTGGGTAAGTTGGAAAGATTTGTGCAGAAGCAAAGAGGATGGGGGTTTAGGTTTTAGAGATATGCATTGTCACAACCCATAATTTTAAAATAAAATTATAGGGCCGTGATGGTCATTAATTAAGATAATTAATTAATGATTAACATTAAGATAATTAAAGTCATTAATTGAGTCCAATTTAAATTAATTAAAATTTTAATGGGCTTAATTAGGGACTTGACCACAGTTAAATTAACCTGGTTAATCCCGATTTGCTCCCGGACAATTTCTGGTAAACCCAATATTTTCCCCTGCCAGGTGTTCTAGCACACACACATCGTAGTCAGTAGTGGTTGAGGCATCGTGTCAAAAGTGTTGTTCCTGGCAAGGTGTATGTCAGAGGTGTTGTCCCTGGCATAGTGTTATGTCAGAGGTGTCATTTATGGCAGAATGTTATGTCAGAGGTGTTGTTCTTGACAAAATAATATGTCAGATGTGTTTTCCTGGTGGAAAACGGGTGAAAGCTTGGTTGGATATCGAGTCTATGGGCTCTGAGGTGAAGGTCTCAGTTGGTGAAGACCTGGGTTATTTATTCAATCTAAGGACTCAAGGGTAAAATTTTTAGTGGGTGAAGACCCGGTTGGTTGATAATTGAGTCTGCGAACTCAAGGGTAAAGCTTGGTTGTGGGCAAAGTCCCAGTTGATCGAGTCTGCGAACTCGAGGGTAGAACGTGATTAGTTTACCTGGGATGGTAACCTAGTGTCATGTTCACCATTTATGTCGGATACCTTGTACTTGGAAAATGTATCAAGGTTGTAGACCTTGGATGTGGTGAAATAAAATTGAGCGACCATGGGTCACCACGTGAATTATACTTATTGTGATCGATAGCTAAAGCTTATGTGATTCTGGTACTTGATGATATTGCTTTATTTTATGCTCTTGCATGTTATTATATATTGGAAATATAGATAGTACATCTGAATAATTAATATTAATAATGTTGCATGAAAAATAGTTTAGAAGGATTGAGAATTTTGTTGGGCTTCATGGCTCATAGACATTCTTATCGTCAGGTTGCAAAGTAGTTGCCGGAGTTGCTGAATTTACAAGGGGCCACGTTTGATAAAATCGGGAAAGCATACTGGTGCATTAGTGGTGCCACACGTAAAAGATTACGGTAGCAAGTGAAGGTAATGCATTTGCTTATGATGAGTTTGTTATTGTTTTTGTAAGATCATAAGAAAAGTTCAAAATTCTCCACATTTTTTATGGGCAAAGTCTTCCAATGTGCGTTAATGACGAATGGGTGCGTGTCTCGGAATGTTGTTCCCTAAGGCATAGGCTCGGGTCGTCACATGCATTCTTTCAATTTAGCTTTGCTTGCAAAGCAAGGATGGAGGATTTTAATGAACCCAGAGTTCCTATGCAACAAAAATTCTAAAGGGTATCTACTATCCTAGATCTAACTTCCTCAAAGCTGGCAAAGGTCATAACCCATCTTGGGGGTGGATCAGTTTGATACAAGGAAGAAAACTGTTATTGGAAGGAATTAGATGGGTAGTAGGAAATGGAGAGTCTATTCAAATATGGTCTGATCTGTGGATCCCAACTGCTACAAGTTTTAGACCTAAGAGAAATGATCAGAATGATTGTATGCAATTGAAAGTTTGCAGACATCATTGATGCTAACAAAGGAAGTTGGAAATAAAACCTGGTTTTTGAATTACTAAATCCAGAAGATGCTCAAGAGATACTAAAAATGACATTTAGCACCAAAGGTGTTCTTGAATGATAATAAAACCTGGTTTTTGATAGACTAGTGTGACATTATACAATTAATGGCACATATACATAAAGTGAATGAATTTATTGAGAATTCTTGAATGATTTACAATGACCCCATAAAGGGTTTAAATAGATGTTTCATGCCAAGACTCCTAATATAGAAAGATCTCTCAAAGATAATCCTAATCTAATCATACCTAATCAAATCCTAAATTCAAATTTAATTGATACTTTTCAAATTGTGAAGAGATACACTAATAATGATACAGTGTATCTCATTCACTTTATGACAATAGGATATTTCCTAATATTCCCCCTCAAACACATGTGGATTGAAAATCTTCATGGGTTTGCGCAACTTGAGTACTCCCTTTGTGCATGAAGAGCTAAAACATCCGTGCTTGGTAGTCACTGCCAGTCTGTGAAGTCTATCTTTGTCGCATCCCGCTCATATTTATGAGTCTGTCGGAGCCGGTAGCCTACTAGATCAAGCTGTCATGATCGTCTTCCCAAAGCACCCGAAGATTGATTTGCAATGTGAAGAAAAACTCTCATTAGAAAGGTCTTCAATAAAATAAAAGGAAATACACTTATTACGACAACCATCAAAGAGGAATAAAAAAAAAAAAAACTAGACCAACCATGCTAACATCTATGTTGGCTTTGATGACAAAAAAAATAAGAAAGAGAATAGAGAAACTTCAGTCCCGACGGGCGGCGGCAATGCCGCCCGCCGGAAACACGTAATAAAAGGGAAAAAATCAATACAGGCAGATCGCCCGCTCTGATACCATAAAGTAGTTTGGGTTCTCTCTTTTCTTTTTCTTATTTTTTTTGTCATCAAAGCCAACATAGATGTTAGCATGGTTGGTCTAGTTTTTTTTTTTTTTATTCCTCTTTGATGGAAGGCAGTAAAAGAGGAAATCTCTATGTTCTTGAGGAGGCTCACCCGAAAGCTCTTTTTTCAAATAGACATCAAGATGCAACTGAGCAAGTTTGGCATTGGAGGCTCGGGCATCCTCAATCAACAGTGGTTAGATTTTTAAATAAAAGGGATTTTATTAAGGTTAATAAGTGGGACAATAAGTCCATTTGTGATAGTTGTCAAATTGGAAAATCATGTCAGTTACCGTTTATTTCATCTAGAAAATTTTCTGCTAAGCCATTATCTATCATTCACTTTATGACAATATGATATTTCCTAATAATACAGTCATATTTGGGTACCATACTTGTAGGAAAAATGATTGCAATGGAAGTGGTAAAGCTTCTTGTTCTGAATCATCAGTCCCTAAGGAGATGTGGAAAGAAATGTGGAGAGTTCCAACAATACATAAAGTCCAACATTTTCAATGGAGAAAAATGGGATCAGAAAAGATGGTTTAGAACAATTGAGATTGATGGCTAATGTAATCTGGGCAATCTGGATGGCTAGGAATAACCGAGTTTTTTTTTTTTTTACAAGCGTGAAGACACCATCGATACGTTCAAAAAAAGCTTGGAGATTAAATGAGGATTTCAAATTTGCTAAGGTGGGAAAGGAGAAATATCAGCAGGATTTAAGAACATCAGGGGGTATTTCAGTCAGAGGTCAGGAAAGACTTTTCTAAATATGAGTTTATTCTCAAATGTGATGGATCTGCACAAGTGTATAGGGCAGCTGTTGATGCAGAGGTGGAGATTTTCAACAATTCATTTTGCAGATTATCTACTCTGATTGTGCCTTTTAGTGGAGGTTCATCGACATTAGCGGAAGTAAATGCACTTAAAATCTGGATATCCATGTGTATCCATAATGGATGGGATAATGTTTTGATCCAATCAGATGCTAAGGTAAATGTTGATGCAATTGTTGCTAAATCTATATGTTCAATTGTAACAAATGCTCAGAATCCAATCCTTGATAGCATTGAAAGGTTGAAGTCAACAAAGAATGTGTAGATTGGATACATTCCCAGAGCTATGAATGAGGGGGCAGACTTGTTGGCTAATTTGGTTTTGAATAAAAGTAGAAGGTATTGGAATGAGAGATGTAATTGTACTAAGGCTAGATCAGTGGTTGTTCCAAACCATGATCAATAAGTTATAGATAAAAAAAAATTTTGAATAAAGAGTTTACAGACCAAAAAAAATAATCTGTATTAGTGTATCACGTGTCATGAATTAGTTAACTTTTGCTTTCAAAAAAAATCCTAATTAGATTAGGGTTATTGTGACCCAACAAGGGTTAATGAGACATGTGTTTAATTTTTTTTTATATGTGCTTTAGTGACTCTCTCAAAAACTTGCATGCATGAAAGGATTCTTGACTCTTCAGTGCACAAGATATATATTCTTAAATTTTCATAAGAAAGACGTTTTGCAACTTCCTTATAATACCACATAAAGAAAAGAAGATAATGTATAATATTGAGGATTTTGCTAGCCCAGGCACAAATCTTCCAAAAACGCAATTGGGCTGTACAAATGTCTAACATACTTTGGCTTTTGTTTTTTAAATTGTTAAAATAATGAATCATTTTCAAGTGTTACTCATTTTGCATCTTTGGAAAAATTCGGAGAAAATGCGACTCTGGCTAGCACTTCTCTAATATTTATTAACTTTAGGGAAACTGATTTTTTTTCCTTGCATCTTTTTTGCAATAATAAATGCCGAACCTAGCATGCAAAACATCTCTGATTATTGTTCTATTATTTATGTATTAGTAAACCGTGCAACAATATCAGCTAGTGCAAGGCTGGCTGGGCAGAAGTCAAAAAATTGGTCTCCGGCTTCCGCTTCATCCAACATATCACATATGTGGCTATAAAAGGGGAGAAGTCATTTTATTCTCCCTTTTTTTTTTTTGTTTTTTTTGGAAGTGAAAACTTCTCCTACTTATATCTTTCGCCACTTGGATGATTGATATGTGGTCCTAAGACCAAATTTCTGCATCAACGAGAGACAATCCGCTGCGCATTAAACCTGAAAAATAAGGGCCCGCATCAACAAGGTAGGTCCCACATCAACACAGAGAGCCCCACTTATATTTTTCAGGCACAACCAGACAACAGCGCTACAGCTGGCGATTCCGACGATCCAATTGAGAACATTCCTCTACTGGTTTTTGACCAAGATGACATCCCTCCGTAGCAGAAAACGGGCATTCCTGGCTCTGTAATCTCCACCGTCCCTTCCAGCATCTTGGCCACCTTCCCCATTGACGGCCTCTTCTCTGCCTGATCTTGAAGGCACCACATTGCCGTCTTCACCATGCGATCCACCATATCAAAGTGGATCTCACTCTCATAACACCCTTTGATCCTCCCATCCAAAAGCTCATCAACCGTCATCTCCTTATACACTTTCTCAAACGCCCACATCGGCAAATACCACTCCTCGCTCCCCACCGTCGTTCGCCGGAACTCAGAGTTCCTCGTTCCGGTCACCAGCTCCAGCAACACCATCCCAAAGCTGTACACGTCCGCCTTCGCCGTCACCGGCTCCGCCTTCAACCATTCCGGTGCCATGTATCCGCGTGTCCCCTGGACACGCGATATGCTCACCTTCTCTTCCTTCTTCATCTGCTTCGCCAGCCCGAAATCCGACACCTTCGGGCAGAAATCATCTCCGATTAGGATATTCTCGGGCTTGATATCACGGTGCAGAACCCACTCCAGACACTCCTCGTGCAGGTACGCGATTGCTCTTGCCACTCCAATGGCGATACGGTATCGGATACTCCAGTCGAGTATCGGTCTAGACTCGTCCAGTTCTGAAGGGAAGAGGAACTTGTCGAGGGACCCATTTGGGATGAACTCGTATACGAGCATTCTCTTTCCCTTCTCGGCACAGAAACCCCAGAGCCGGACTAGGTTCAGGTGGTGCATTCGGGCGATAATGGTGACCTCTGCCCAGAATTCTGCCTCCCCACCTGAAACATCTTTCAGCCGTTTAACGGCGACGACTCGGCGATCTTGGAGCTCTCCTTTGTACACAGTGCCGAACCCGCCTTGTCCAACAATGTTGGAAAAGTCATTTGTCGCAGCTTTCAGCTCGGCGTAGGTGAACCGTTTGGGTCCACCGGAGGGGAGGAATTCAAGGCCAAGTGTCCAAGCCATGTGGTATCTGATGTATGTCTTGATGAAGGCCCAGAAAGAGATAACCCCAATAACAAGCTCTAGAGAGAAGAGGGTACAGATTATTGCAAGGTTTCTGGTTTCTGTTTTGGAATTCTTTGGAGGGAGAGGGAGGCTTATGCGGACTGGGCAGGACGTGTCCAGCATGCTCGTCATGCCGGTGAAGTTGGACACGTCCGTTTCGGATTCGGACACGCGGAGAAACATCACTCTGGGTCCGGGAGACCAGTATCCGTTGATGAGGCGGTCGAGATGGTGAATACAAAATCGCTGTCCATCGAATTTAATGGCGAAGCCTAGGCATTTGGGGTTGGCGAGGCATCTCGATTCACAGCTTTTGAAGTTTGGAGCTTTGAGGTCTGTCTGGTTAGACCCAGTGGAGAAGTTCACATAATCTAGCCGGAGGAATTTGCTGCCCTCTCCACTCGTAAGGGGAATTTTCCTTTCGCAGACTTCTTCGCCGGAGCCAGCGCTTCTGACTCGCCGGAATCCGGGTGGACAAACACAGTAAGTAGAGGTCGATTTGTTGCTCATGCATATATAATCCGGACCACATTTCCCGGGGATAGTGCAGAGTCCTAATACAGCTTCCCAGACTACCGTCCATGTATCCGAACCAGGATCGAGACTGTAAATTCTCAGATTCCCATCATCATCAAGTTTCAATCGCCGCAAATGGGTAGCTCCAAAGTCGGTTGCTTCTAATGAATTCCCATTTTCTGTCACCAACATCCCAGAAGAATTCAGCATTCGAATTGCATCATGGTTGAACCAGTAAACTTCCGAGGGAAAGAGAATCAAGTCCTTGGAATTCCTGAACATGAACTTCCCATTCTTGGAGACTAGTCTCGTGCCATTCATGATCTGGTTCGGGAGAATTGTATCAGTCGGGTAGCTGAAGCTCATCCAATTACCAAAAACCAGGTTCCCGTCGTCGCCGAGAACTAGTCTAGTAGTATTTGGTTTTCCAACAGCACTCGGCAGCCACAAGTTTTTTCCGGCGAACCCATTAAGGAAGAGGGTGCCGGAGGGAGTAATGAAGAGAGATGAAGAGCGGTTGACTGGCGATTTTTCGTTGACGGACCAGACGGTGGTGTTGTCGGAGATGTTTAGGTACCAAATATCGAAGGTATAGAGCGCCGGAGAACTGGGTACTGGTCGGAATCCGGCGGCGAAGGTGGAATTGAGAGAGACAAGGATCTGGTTCTTGTCCGGCGACCATGGCGAGTCTGAGATTGAGAAAGACGAGAGGTGTAGCTGTTGGGGTGTTGATAGTGAAGGAGTGTAGAGGAGGAAGGTCAGGAGGAGGAGAAAGGAGAGAGACATGGTCACTCACAGGTGTTCTGTGGTGCAGCAGTCGATGGTAAGTTATAGAAACCAAGGTAACCTGAATAGTTGGAAGGAACCTACGACTGGTGGTCATGAGTTAAAGCCATGGAAGCCAATGATTGTCTGACATCTATACATATTGCTGAGCAACAGTAAAGTCCTTTCATCAACCATCATTCTAAAGGTTGATTAATATTGCCCACTTAAAGAGATTGGTATTCTAGATGAGCGGTCAGGATTAGTGAGCTGAACTAGTTGTTTGTTTTGTTGGTTTACTATGGATGCCGTATCGACTGGGAAATTTATACACGGGACAGAACATCTTTATCTTCTTTACTACTTTGATTCTCCATGTCTCCTAACAGGCCTTGGCTTGTCTCTGGCGAAGCCAGAAAGGCTTATCTCGGGGTTCCATAGAATAGGTGACAAGTGGTGGGGAAGTCAAAATGGTGGGCCCCATGATTTTGACTTCTCCACCCATAAGAAGACATGTGGCGATAAGTGAGTGAGCATAAGGGGGAGAGATATCAAATGGGGAGAAGTCAAAAAAATGGGGAGAAGATGAAATGACTTCTCCCCACTTGTCACCTATTCTATGGAACCCCGAGATAAGCCTTTCTGGCTTCGCCAGAGACAAGCCAGGGCCCTCCTAACATGTATTGTCATAATTTCAAATGAATGTACAAATTGATGATAACTACCCAATACTATGATCAAGGAAAAAAATTGATTCTAAATATTTCAGTCTTGGCCGCCATTGAGATATCCTCATATGAATCTCGTTACCCTCTCCTCTTAATTGCAACAGTACCATACCCATTTTCTATATTTCCATCCGAACCTGCTAAACCTCAAAATGCTCGATCCCGCACCACACATATAGGTGGGCGGTGGGGATGATCCTGCACCATACAAAACCCCTACTAAAACTTGATTTGCACAAAAAAAGAAGTCAAAATTTCAATTTACAACCAAGATAGAATAATGAGTTTGGATTTCTTGATCCAAATAACCAAGAGAGTGAGTTCAGAATTTATGAAGAAGAAGAAGAAGAAGGTAGTGCACACACGTTTTCTCACTTCCGACCCTTTGATAGGGAAGATGGATGAAGTTATTGAAAACTTTAGCAAAGAGTAGTGTGATTTGAGAGTTTTGAGAGAGAAAAACGTGATAAGGATAAAGATATGGATAGGGTGCCTAATCAACATGTTTCTATTTTTCTTGAATTAAGAAATTAATACTAATCTATACGTTTGAAATAACTCTTTATAAGAGTTGTGTCGTTTGAGGATAGAGGAAAGAGGCGAAAAGAGGTATGTCGTTTGAGAATGAGAAGAACAAAGGTAATCAGTGTGACACGTGTCATAAGATGAAAATATTATAATCTTACGTGGCGAAAGGAGGAGGGGAGAAAAAAGTCTGTCTTATATTTAGTTAATAGATTGTAATGCGAGGGCCTCGGATTGTCTCTGGCAAAGCCAAAAAGGGCTCTCGGGGTTTCTGGTTTTTTGGGGTTCCATACATTGTGCGACACTTGGTGTAAAAATGGGGAGAAGTTATTCCATTTTCTCCCCATAATTTTGACTTCTCCCCATTTGATATCTCTCACCCTTTTTCTCAAACATTTATCGCCACATGTCTTATTATAGGTAGAGAGGTCAAAATCATGGCCCACCACTTGTCACCTATTTTATGGAATCCCAAGATAAGCCCTGTATGGCTTCGCCAGAGACAAGCCAAGGCCTAATGCAAGAGGCTATACCCTTATTTCTTTATCTTTACTATTATAATGCAACAACTATTATAATGCAACAGGCATGTGTAGATGATTTTTGTAAAATTCTCAAAATACCCTTATATAAAAATAAAACAATCATTTAATGGTTTACTTTAATTTCCAAACTATCCTTGTCTTTGATTTAATGTTTTACTTTAATTCTTAAACTACCCCTTGTCATCTATCTATTTAGAATCCTAGACAATCGTGATTGACCTCGGGGAGAGTTTAATCACACCCGTGGGTTAACACGTGTCTCTTTTAATTCCTATTAATTGTGGTTAACTCCTTCCCCTTGCTCTCACGTGCCACTAGCGAGTTCAATGGCTGTTGTTAACTCCTTTCCTTTGTTTTCACGTGCATCGCATGTGCCACCTGTTAGTTACTATTATATGCGTGAGGCATGCGTAGATGATTTTTTTGAAATTCTCAAATTACACTTATATAAAAACAAAATATTGATTTAATGTTTTAACTTTAATTTCCAAATTACCCTTGTCTTTGATTTAACATTTTACTTTAATTCTTAAACTACCCCTTGCAATCTATCTATTTAGAATCACAGCCAATTGCGATTGACCTTGGGGAGAGTTCAATCACAGCCAGGGGTTAACACATGCCCATTTTAATTCCTATTAACTGTGATTAACTCCTTTCCCTCATTCTCTCACGTGCATTGCACGTGCCACTAGCGAGTTCAATCGGGTGTCGTTAACTCTTTTCCCTCGTCCTCACGTGCATCGCTTGTGCCACCCGCTAGTTCAAGGATAATGCTATATCTACTCTCAAGTCATCCCATACTCTCACCCTCCATTGATCACATGTCCGCTTTTTTTTCAAGCATCGAATCATTGTGTATTCGAGCAGAGCTCTCCTTGTAAGTGTTCAGACTCAGCTTGGCTCGAGCTCGAATCAACCTCAAACAATTAGGCTAACAGCTTAGAACATAGGTTATCAAGCTTGAGCTCGGCTTGCTATATTAAAATGTATTTTACCATCACCATCGAATAAAAACGAAAGCTCATACAACCAACGGGACCCCAAGAGAAATTTCAGAGAACTGAATCTTGTAGATGAGTCAAGCGGACGTTGACGAGGAAGGACTTAGTCGAGAACAATGGGAGCTACTGTCAGATAGAAAACGGCCAATTTTAGAAAAGTGATTGGTGGACTTGAAATTTTATTAAATATAACATAGATATTGATTGTGTGCTTAAAAATTTATAAAATATGATTTAGGAATTTCTTTTTTGGTACGAGACACACGGTTAAGCCACAACCCTGATTAGGTGTTAGTATCTGTTTTGAGTTAGTGGGCGGGTGGAGAGTATATACAAACTCCCACCCTCTTGGGAATGGAACTCCGGACCTCCCCCCCTAAGCAGCTTCTTATAAGAAGTGCCTGAGGACTTCAAAAATATATAGTAAATTATAAATTTATACATATAGATATTTTTCTTTACTATTATATTATAATAGGAGAGGCATGTATAAGGGATAAAATTCGTAAAAGTGATTAAGTGTTGGAGAACGAGCTAGCTTGTGTTGTTACGTTCACCAAATTGTGATACGTGGATCACGTGCTTAGAATAGAGGGCTATTTCATTGTCTGATGTACGACGTTTCCGTTGTGGACTCCAGAAAGTACTCGTAGTCTTGTAAACAATAGATGCGTAGTGCTTTTGACAACGTTTCCGTTGTCTAGTACACAACGTGTCCGTTGCACTTACGACAACATTTCCGTTGTCTTACACAACGAATCCGTCATCTTCTGATAACTAAGTCCAGACCTCATTTTAAGACATATACAACGGACTCAAGCTCGAGTCAACAACGAGACCGACTCGCAGGAGGAAGTGATCAGGAGGCGATCGTTTTATTCTGACAAATAGGTGAAAAGCACTGTCATGACATTTAATGCTGGTCACTTCTGCGTGCTGTCAGAAACAAACCGACTGAACTCATAGTAGGCGCCCACGTGAGATACGTTATGTGGCAGATTTGTCTGACATATTTGATAATGAGTGCTGGACAAGTGGTATGGGCATCTATGGTCATCCATGGGCATTCTGAGCTAAGCCTATAAATACCCCCGAGAAATTCAGTGCAAAGGGACCGAGATTTTCTGCTCTCTTTTCTCATTTGCTTTTGTGCTTGTTACTATTCATCATCCTCTACCTTTACTTACTTTGGCATCGGAGTACATGGCAGGGTATTACACCCTTCAACTCCTACCTTCTACCAGTAAACCAGAGTTTGAGTAGCAGCTATTGACGCGTGTCCTTCCTGGAAATTTTCCCTTCAAAATTGGCGCCGTCTGTGGGAAATTATAAACGGACCTCCTTTAACTCTTTGGGATCATGACAGATCAGATCCCAATGCCCGAGCATGAGAACCAAACCCCACAAACCACTCCATTCGCGCCTACAGTCATGCAAACTTTTATTCCAAGGATTGGGTAATCATCTGGACAGCCTGAGAGAGTTTTAGGAGAAAATACATTTACACCCCCTAAGGTTTGATGAAAATACACATAGATCCCCTCAGTTTTCAAAAAATACACTAAGTGCCTTTATTTTTTAAAATAATGGCACTTAGACCCCTCTATCAGTTGACCTTTAGTCAACTCACAAAAATGCTGATGTATGCTGATGTCATGTGATGAAGTATATAAAATTCCAAAATTATCCCTCACATTTTCAGAGAACACTATTCTTGCTCCAAAACACTATTTATTTAATATTTAAAAATCCGGTTCTCACCCGTGAGGTCGCCACATGTTCCTTTTGACACCTCTAAACCGTGATTAAGATTCACCCACCTATCCTTGGTTTTTTTTTTTAAATATTAATTCTTTTTTGAAAATTAAAAAAAAAAAGAATTTTTTTAATATTAAAAACAGTTTTTTAATACCACCCCTTGAGGTTGCCATGTGTCCCTTTTGACACCCCTTAACCGTGGTTAAGATTTACCCACCCATCCTTGGTTTTAAAAAAAAATATTAATTCTTTTTTGAAAATTAAAAAAAAAGTAGAGTTTTTTAATACCACCCCTTGAGGTCGTCACATGTCCCTTTGGACACCCCTTAACCATGGTTAAGATTCACGCACCTATCCTTGTTTTTTTTTACATATTAATTTTTTTTTAAAATTAAAAAAAAATAGTTTTTTTTTTTAATATTAAAAACAGTTTTTTAATATCACTCCTTGAGGTCGCCATGTATCGCTTTTGACACCCCTTAACCGTGGTTAAGATTCACCCACCCATCCTTGGCTTTTTAACAAAAATATTAATTCATTTTTGTAAATTAAAAACAAAATTAGAGTTTTTTAATATTAAAAACAGTTTTTTAATATCACCACTTGAGGTGCTCCCGTATCCCTTTTGACACCCCTTAACCGTCACCCCTTGAGGTCGCCACGTGTCCTTTTTGACTCCCCTTAACTGTGATTAAAATTCACCCCTTAATTTTCAAAAATGAATTAATATTAAAAAAAAAAAGAGGATGGGTGGATGAATCTTAACCATGGTTTAGGGGTGTCAAAAGGGACACGTGGCAACCTCAAGGGGTGATATTAAAAAACTGTTTTTAATATTAAAAAAACTATTTTTTTAATTTTCAAAAAAAAAAAAATATATGTAAAAAAAAAAAAGGATTGGTGGGTGAATCTTGACCACGGTTAAGGGGTCTCAAAAGGGACACGTGATGACCTCAATGGGTGATATTAAAAAATTCAATATTTTTTTTCATTTTCAAAAATGAATTAATATTTTAAAAAAAAGCCAAGGATGAGTGGGTGAATCTTAACCATAGTTAAGGGGTGTTAAAAGGGACACGTGGTGTCGCGACCCAAAATACCCCTGGGAGTTAGGGACACTTTGGCTCGTGATGTGCCGTATCCGATACCAAACCATCCTGTAATAATATCCAATGCATGACATAATACAATCATAAAGTAATGCGGAAGCGTATATCAAAGTGCGGAAGCTTAAATCAATGTGCGGAAGCATAATCCAAAAATTTCTTTTTTATACATCATGTGTATTCCAAGTTGTACATACATAACCAAAATAGATGTGGATATGCCCACCTATCAAAATACAAAATGACCTCTCACTATCACTCCAATCAATAGATATGGCAACACATCTAAGTCTCTCTCCTCCTGTGGTTACAATGGGATAGTGGATCCCTTTCTTCTGCATATTCCTCTTCAACCCATGGCTCTGGGTCGCAGAAATCAAAATGAATTCATGTACCTGCCGACATAACATGTACAGCTAAGCGCAGAATACTCAGCGAGTACAAACTGATAGCTAACAATACTATAACAGTTATAATACCACATACCCGTTCGTACAAGAATACAATTCATAAAATGCATGCTTAAAACCCGTCATGCAAAACCTTTCACAAAACTTATTCTTTTCATGAAAAACAAACCCTCTTATACATGCTTATGAGTCCTTATGAGTTTCGAGTTCTTATAACATTTCTTGTGAGATTCCGGTTCTTATAATCTTCTTGTGAGCATACAAGTCCTTGTAAGTTCTTCACTAATGGCGTCATTCGTACCATCCCACTAAACACTCACCCAAAGTAGCTTGAGAATATCAGATGGTTAGTGGCACTCCTCGGGCCATCCCACTATCTTACGAGTTCTTACAAGTTCATCCCTAGTGGCACCCTTCATACCATCCCATTAAATACTCATCCAAAGTAGCTTGAGAATATCAGATGCTTAGTGGTGCTCATCGGGTCGTCCCACTAGCTTACGAGTTCTTACAAGTTCTTTACTAGTGGCACTCTTCGTACTATCCCACTAATCACCCACTCAAAGTAGCTTGAGAATATTAGATGGTTAGTAGCGCTTCCCGAGCCGTCCCACTAGCTTACGAGTTCTTGTGAGCTTATTTTTGTGAATTGCTTTGAAAACATTTTTTATGCCTTTTGAAATACATGCTTATGAGAAAACGTTGGTTCATGCAAGTATGCATGCTTGTACGTGACAATAGGTGCTATCGTGATCATGAGCATAGTCAACATCATATAGCATTTCTACAATCCCATAGACATGAATTATTGAAGGAAAAACATATATATATAGCATTTCACTTACTATTTACCCAATGAGAACATCCCCCAAATCATATTCTCATTTTCTTAACTTAGTCCTCATTTATGCATTTCATCAAATACGTAGTGTGCAATACTTTCTTAGGTTTTTTCACACATGATTTCACATTCACATTTCATCAACATTATCAGTGTATTCATTATTGATACCATGCCCATCCACCATTTTTATCACACAACACTCATCACATACTATTTGGCATCCATTCGCCTTAACCTTCATACATTCACCACACATCAATTACATTTCCTTTAATCTTATTCTTTTAGGTTATATATGATAAATTTCATGAGAATAACTCAAAATATAGGGTAATATTAGGTTAACTATGAGAGTGTATTAACCTTGAAAACTTGAAGAAGATCTTGAGAGAATTGTGATCCAAGCTTTAATGAAGAAGGATCTTGACTTCAAAGAAGAGATCCAAGCTCCTATGGCCCTCCAACTACTCTTGCCTCAAACCCTAACTTCTTCCCTCTCTAAAATCTCCCAAAATATATGCTTAAGGGTTTATGAAACCCCAAACCCATGAATTGGGGCTTTTATAGAAAATAAGGTGGTCAAAGACCTATTTATACTTAATGAAAATTTACAAAAATGCGAGAGATCGAGTGATCGGTGTTTTTCACTGAGCGATCGGTTGAAAACACCCTCTCTGAAATTTTTCTCCATACAAATTTTTGGACCAGTCGATAGATACCGATTAATTGGTTTTGGATTGATCGATCGCTCTTGGAACCGAGCGATCGGTGCTTTGTAAATTTTGACACTGGCTCCATTCTTCACTCCATTCTACTACTCGGACTTTTCCCACTTCTATTCTACCCTCTTTTCTTTTTTTTTTCACTCTCATAGGCTTAAGGAAAAATCTTATGCCTTTTCCATCATAAAATAAACACTCATCATCTTCTTAATACTTATATTTTATGAAATAACATATACATGATTTCAATATTTTCTTTTATTGAATTTTGAACATTACAAAGGCTTCATGCCTTGACACGCATCCTGAGACACGTACAAAAGTTTCGAGGTTCTACACGTGGCGACCTCAAGGGGTGGTATTAAAAAACTGTTTTCATTATTAAAAGAACTCTAATTTTTTTTTTCAAAAAAGAATTAATTTCTAAAAAAAACCAAGGATGAGTGGGTGAATCTCAACCACGGTTTAGGGGTGTCAAAAGGGACACGTGGCGACCTCAAGGGGTGATATTAAAAATCTGTTTTTAATATTAAAAAAACTCTAAATTTTTTTTCAAAAAAGAATTAATATTTTTTAAAAACAAGGATGGGTGGGTGAATCTTAACGACGGTTAAGGGGTGTCAAAAAAGACACGTGGCGACCTCATGGGCAGGAATGGCAATGGGGTGGGGCGGGGGGGCGGATTTATACCTCCCCGGCCCCGCCCCAATTATAAAGCCGCCCTACCCCGCCCCCGACCCCAACCAGGACTTATAAATGGTGAAACCGTCCCCGCCCGGCTTATAAGATCCCCACCTCAGCCCCGCCCCGCCCCTACTGTCTTTATATATATATATATAAAGTGGTTTTGGGGTGGGGCGGGGCGGGGCGGGGCGGGGCACCGGGGTGGGGTATACTAAAACAGCCCTTGCCTCGAAACCGAGTTGGGGCATGATTTTTAAACCATCCTCGCCCTGCCCCCGATTAATTTGGAAAAAAACTGCCCCTATAGGGGCGGGACAGGGCGGGGCCCTGGTTGGGGCGGGTTAAATTTCCATCCCTACTTATGGGTGAGAATCGGATTTTTCAATATTAAATAAATAGTGTTTTGGAGTAAGAATAGTGTTTTCTAAAAATTAGAGGGATAATTTTGGAATTTTATATACTTCATCACATGACATCAGCATACATCAGCATTTATGTGAGTTGACTAACGGTCAACTAATGGAGGGGGTCTAAGTGCCATTATTTTAAAAAGTAAAGGTACTTAATGTATTTTTTGAAAACTGAGGGGGTTTATGTGTATTTTCGTCAAACCTTTGGGGGTGTAAATGTATTTTCTCCAACTTTTTATTACCTTACCTACCAAGCTTATTTTTCCAAAGGAAAATAGTCACCTCCTCGGGCCAAGGAGGTGAGTTACCTTCTCGTCCCCCCTTTTGGGGCCACGTGTCCTCTTTTTTACTTTCATTAACTGTGGTTAAGATTCTGTCACCCCTAGGGTTCACACATCTACCCTTAGTTTTTAGAAAAAAAATATTAAAAATAAAATTAACCACAGGAGGTGGTTAATTTTATAACCATAGTTCAAACGGTTTGTGAGAGCGAGGAGGAATAGTCCCCTCCTCGGCACGAGGAGGTGACTATTGCTCTTTTCCAAAATTCTCAAACTACTCTTATATAAAATGAAATTTTAATTTAATGTTTTACTTTAATTCCCAAATTACCCCTTACTCATCTATCAATTTAAAGAATAAAATCACAGCCAATCGCGATTGAGCTCAGGGAGAGTTCAATCGCACCTACGGGTTAACATGTGTCCCTTTAACTCCTATTAACTGTGGTTAACCCCTTCCCCTCGCTCTCACATGCATCGCACGTGCCACCCGCTAGTATATAGAGAGAGAGAGTAGAGTATTCTAATGAATCATGCTCATTGAAGCTTGTAATGAACGGTCCCTAATAATGTGACACGTGGTAAGTTGTTTTGGAATCTGACCGTTGGATGTCAAGACGGGTTGTTCGAGAGACACGTGGTAAAAAATTAGTTCGATCGGACATTTATAGACTATCCAATCAAAGAAGTGAAATTAAGTCATTTCTATATCCTAAGTAGGGTTAATGCTACAAACTAGGGTATAATCAGATGGTCTAAACATGCCTGATCGGATTTATTTTTTTGACACGTGTATCTAATGAACCCAACTTAACATTCAACAGTCGGATTCAAAAAAAAGTATGTCACGTGTCATCCTTCTAGAGGGACCGCTCATTACAATCTTCAATGCGCATGACTCATTAGTACCTCTCCCTATATATATATATATATATATATATATATATATATATATATATATATATATTAAGAGATTAACTATCAACAGAAACTCTTGTTGAAGAGTTAACTGGATCCGGCCTCGGATTGTCTCGTCTCGGCCAACCTTAGGATAAGGGATAAGTGGTGGAGCAGTCAAAATCATGGGCAACCATGCATTTCCCTAATGACCTAGGATTGTAAAAGAGAGGAAAAAACAAAAGAAGAAGAGTAAATTGGGGAAATACATGTGTCGATTGATTGATGAATCCATCCACATGCTTCGTTGTATGTTGTGTTGGGAGTGGAGATTATCGAGTGGGAGATGGGATTTTGTCTGGCCCTCGCCAGACAAAAATGGTCTGGCTCTGGTCCGTAACTCCGGTTAAAATAATAACCAAATATTTTTTTTCCTTTTCTAAATAATAATCTAATTACACATCATTTAATTTTCCCTCTCTACCTGCTTTCGGTCTCTTTCCAAAGCAGCCCTTCTCTAGGTGTAATATATTACGAGCTTCTAATTTTATCCGTCAAAATCAAGACAAGCAATGGTTCTCATAGAGGAGACTGACGAATTTTACTCCGTACCTCCTCCGTTCAAACGAAATTAGTTTTACTATGATAAGTGCAGTGCAACGGTTCCAAAAGGTACACATGTACTTCCTTCTCTCTACAATCTTCTCTTTCCGAAAACTCCAAGATATCCATTCATTGGAATCTTACAGAATAGAAGTTATCCATCTGTAATGGTGCTCATGCATAGGTTTTACACCCAACAACTTTGGCGGGTCCTTTCTGCATGATCTGCCAATTGGGTATTCATGACCATTTGATTCCGAGACTTTTTAATTTCTAACCTATTCGGCAGATTTTCCTTGACACTTGACATGCATGGGAACAAAAACCACACGATGGCTTCAATCAAAAGTTATTGATTTTATACCCAAAAGATCTCTTAGATTCTTGCAATTTGTGTGTCCAATTCCCTACATGTGGTCTAAGTATTTGCTCAAATCATGCTTGTATTGATGGTCATCTGAAGAAACACACACTCCATGGTCCCGAAGCACCCCTTTTCATGGTGTAATAATTGCGTTCGTTCACGTGAAAGTAGTTGCCCCTGACTGCAACACATCCACAGCAAATTTTTTCTTTCATTGATCGTTTCCAATTAACCGGTAATTTTTTTGATTTCTCTCTCCAATTTCAATATGTAGGTGGAGGAAGAGCAGGCTTTCTATCTTCTCTCTCACTTTCACTATGAATTTATGTAGGTCGAAAAACAGAGATTTATGTTCCTAAGTATGGGTCAGATCAAATACAAGAATCATGGACTATTTTCATTCGATTATCCAATCACCGGTCATCGATATAAATCATAGACTATCAATGATTAATCGGAATCGCCAACCGATCCTAAACTGAGAACATCCATTCGTTTGGGTGCACTGTACGCTTGCGAAAATGCCCGTTCCCGAAGATTCGATAGAAATTTTTTTGGGAAAGACGCTAAACAGTATGTTTATGGACCCAAAAAATTACCCAAACCCATTTCCGGATTCATAGTCCAGTTTGGATCCACCAATTTGATCCAAGTTAACTATAATGGGATTTATCTAACCGTTTTCTATGCGAGAATAGATAATCCCTACTTCCTTCCTCACAAGTACATACAGTATGTGTTAAGTCCTGCACTTCTTCTATCTGATTTCTATCTTGGGAAATCTCATTTATAGAATACATTCTTTGCCTTTGCTATAACCTCCTCCAATGTCATCTACTATTTGTCTTCATAATTATTTGAAAACCGGTTTAAATGGGGCAATCAGATAAACAGGTTATGATTAAGGGATGTTATATTGCCACGTCTCTCTCTATCTCTAATTGTTTGGCTCCATCTTCCGATCTCCATGGAATAAGCAAATGGAATTCATACACAGGTCTTTATGCGGTATATCCTAAATCTAATTTACTATATTGCAATTTCTTGATATCCATTGAATAACTCTTACCAGATTTTTTTTGGGAATATCAAATTAATTAGATTTTTCAAAATACTGAAATCTTCTTTATGATATATGTTCATGAATGGTTCTGATTAAATTTTTTTTTTTTTTTGGGCAAGTGAATGGTTCTGAGCTTTCTTTGTTTGTTTTAGCTTCCTCTCATACTCTCCCAGGATCCTCTCGAGTTGAACTCGAGAGAATCTCTTGAGTTGGGACGTGGGCGATGCAGGCGGCGACATGTGGCGCGGTATTAAGCCGGAAACCAAAAGAGGATCCTGAGTTTTGAGTGGGGCCCACTACCGGCTCCGTTAATGTTAACACCGTCCCTAATTTGATCAAAGTCCCTCGTTTTCGTCCAAGTCCAAGAAGAAGCTCTCAACCCAGATTCCGACGATCTTGCTCCGACGCCAATAGCTCACAAGGAAGACGAAAAGGGAAATTTCACACGGGTGGAAGCTCAACCCAACCCTAACCCCCAAACCCTCTCATCCAAGAGACGTCTTCAACATGTGTTTTCCCTTATTTTTTTCTTTCCAAAATACCCCAATCTCTGTTAGAGATCCCTTCAACATTGTGTGACTGAGCATAAACTTAAGTTTTCCCTTTCATTGAAATTTTCATCCGAAACCCAAGTTTTTCCTTTCGTTGCAACTGAACTAAATTCTTCTGCTTCATCTGAAATCCTTCAACACAAACTAAGCTAAACTCTTCTGCTTCATCCGAAACCCTTTTGAAGAAGAAGAAGAAAAAAAAAAGTGTTTTATACGTTTTTGATTCATTTTCGATGGTTACAGTGGTTATTTTCGATTTTTTCTAGGGATATGTACTCATTTTCGGGATTTTCTGTTATAACAGTTTATTTTATGTTATTACAGTGCATTTTCGATAGTTTTGTGCTTATTTTCGCTGAATTTGTGTTCATTTTCGGTGGTTTTCTATTATTATAGTGCCAATTTTCAGTGGTTTTTTCTTTTAAAGTGCATTTTCGATATTACAATGCTTTTTGATGGTTTTGTGCTCATTTTCGGTGATTTTCTGTCTCATTTTCGGTGATTGTCTGTCTCATTTTCGGTGGTTTTCTATTCTTCTGGATTCTGACAGATTTTATCCCGCTTTAGTATTTTGATCATAAATTTTGACTTGCTTATCAGATTTTGACGATTCAACTTGTGTTGCACTCATCTTTCGAAGGGGAACAACTTTCATGTTTTACAAAAATCCTAATTTTGAATTTTAAATGGTCTAAATGGGCCCCACAAGTGGATTGATCTACAATTTCAGCAGATAAAACATCAGAAAACCAACTTTTGACTTAGCTTACAATCAAGATATGAAAAACATTACACATGAACCTTGAAGAGGGTTCTAATACGGTTCTAATGGTTTAAGAATCACTTGATTCCGATAAACGATGAAAAAACTAGAGCTTCCTAAAGTTTGAAGGATGTAATATCGAAAATGCACTATAATAACAGAAAACCACTGATTTTCGAGAATAGGCACTCTTATGGCCAAAAATCTCAAAATTGGGCACTGTCATACTAAAAATCCTAAAATTGGGCACTGTCATGGTAAAAAATTCCGAAATTGGGCTCTGTCATGGCTAAAAATCTCGAAAATGGGCACTGTTATGGTTAAAAATCCCGAAAATGGGCTCTCATGGCTAAAAATCACGAAAATTGACCCAATTTCGAGATTTTTGACCATGAGAATGCCCATTTTCAAGTTTTTTTTAGCAATGACAGTGCTCATTTTCGAGATTTTTTGCCATGATCAAAAATCCCGAAATTAGGCTCTGTCATGGCTAAAAATCCCGAAAATGGGCACTGTCATGGCTAAAATTCCCGAAAATTGGCACTCTCATGCCCAAAAATATTGAAAATTGACCAAATTTTGAGATTTTTGGCCATGAGAGTGCCTATTTTGAAGTTTTTTAGCCATGACAGTGCTCATTTTCGAGATTTTTAGCCATGATCAAAAATCCTGAAATTGGGCCCTGTCATAGCTAAAAATCCCAAAAATGGGCACTGTAATGGCTTAAAGTCTCGAAAATGAGCACTCTCATAGCCAAAAATCTCGAAAATGGATCCAATTTCGAGATTTTTAGCCATGAGAGTGCTCATTTTGAAGTTTTTTAGCTATGACAGTACTCATTTTCGAGATTTTTGGCCATGATCAAAAATCCTGAAATTGGATCATGTCATGGCTAAAAATCCCGCAAATGGGCACTCTCATGGCCAAAAATCTCGAAATTGGACTAATTTACGAGATTTTTGGCCATGAGAATGCCCATTTTCAAGCTTTTTAGCCATGACAGTGCTCATTTTCGAGATTTTTGACCATGATCAAAAATCCCGAAATTGGGCCCTGTCATGGCTAAAAATCCCGAAAATGGGCATTGTCATGGTTAAAATTCCCGAAAATTGGCACTCTTATGCCCAAAAATCTCAAAAATTGACCAAATTTTGAGATTTTTGACCATGAGAGTGCCTATTTTGAAGTTTTTTTTAGCCATGACAGTGCTCATTTTCGAGATTTTTAGCCATGATCAAAAATCCTGAAATTGGGCCGTCATGTCTAAAAATCCCGAAAATGGGCACTG
The DNA here is from genome assembly GCA_015143295.1 of Tetracentron sinense. Lineage (NCBI taxonomy): Eukaryota > Viridiplantae > Streptophyta > Magnoliopsida > Trochodendrales > Trochodendraceae > Tetracentron > Tetracentron sinense. Next base: position 28,047 of record JABCRI010000267.1, on the reverse strand, counting down.
TCATGGCGAAAAATCCCGAAAATTTTGATGTTTTTTAGCCATGACAGTGCTCATTTTTGAGATTTTTGGCCATGATCAAGAATCCTGAAATTAGGTCCTGTCATGGCTAAAAATCCCGAAAATGGGCACTCTCATGGCCAAAAATCTCGAAATTGGACTCATTTATGAGATTTTTGGCCATGAGAATGTCCATTTTCAAGTTTTTTAGCCATAACAGTGCTCATTTTTGAGATTTTTGGCCATGATCAAAAATTCCGAAATTGGGCCCTTTCATGGCTAAAAATCCTAAAAATGGGTATTGTCAATGCTAAAAATCCCGAAAATTGGCACTCTCATAGCCAAAAATCTAGAAAATTGACCAAATTTCGAGATTTTTGGCCATGAGAGTGCCCATTTTGAAGTTTTTTAGCCATGACAGTGCTCATTTTCGAGATTTTTTGCCATGATCAAAAATCCTGAAATTAGGCCCTGTCATGGCTAAAAATCCTGAAAATGGGCACTGTCATGGCTAAAAATCCCGAAAATTAGCACTCTTATAGCCAAAAATCTTGAAATTGGGTCAATTTTTGAGATTTTTGACTATGATAGTGCCAGTTTTCGGGATTTTTAACCATGACAGTGCTCATTTTCTGGAATTTTTAGCCATGAGGGCCCAATTTCGGGATTTTTGATCATGACAAAAAATCTCGAAAATGAGCATTTTCATGGCTAAAAAACTTTAAAATGGGCACTTTCTTGGCCAAAAATCTCGAAATTGGGTCCATTCTCGAGATTTTTGGCCATAAGAGTGCCAATTTTCGGGATTTTTGGCCATGACAGTGCCCAATTTCGGGATTTTTAGTCATGACAGTGCCCAATTTTGAGATTTTTGGCCATGAGAGTGCCCATTCTTTAAAATCGATGGTTTTATGTTATTGTATTACATTTTCGATATTACATCTCTCAAACTTTAAGAAGCTCTAGTTTTTTCATCGCTTATCGGAATTGAGTGATTCTTGAACCATTAGAACCGTATTAGAACCCTCTTCAAGGTTCATGTTTAAAGTTTTTCCATATCTTGAGTCTAAGCTAAGTCAAAAGTTGGTTTTCTGATGTTTTATCTGCTGAAATTGTAGATCAGTCCACTTGTTGGCCCATTTAGACAATTTAAAATTCAAAATTAGGATTTTTGTAAAACATAAAAGTTGTTCCCCTTCGAATGATGAGTGCAATGCAAGTTGAATCGTCAAAATCTAATGCGTGAGTCAAAAGTTATGATCAAAATACTAAAGCGGGATAAAATCTGTCAGAATCCAGACGAACAGAAAACCACTGAAAATGCGAAAATGAGCACAAAACCATCGAAAAGCACTGTAATATCGAAAATGCACTCTAATAAAAGAAAATCACCGAAAATGGGCATTATAATAACAGAAAACCACCGAAAATAAACACAAATCATCGAAAATAAGCACAAAACCATCGAAAATGCACTGTAATAACATAAAATAAAATGTTATAACAGAAAATCCCAAAAATAAGCACAAAACCTTAGAAAAAATCGTAAATAACCACTGTCACCATCGAAAATGGATCAAAAACGTATAAAACACTTTTTTTTCTTCTTCTTCTTCAAAAGGGTTTCGGATGAAGCAGAAGAGTTTAGCTTAGTTTTTGTTGAAGGGTTTCAGATGAAGCAGAAGGATTTAGCTCAGTTGCAACGAAAGGGAAAACTTGGGTTTCGGATCAAAGCTTCAATGAAAGGAAAAACTTAAGTTTAAGCTCAGTCGCACAGTGTTGAAGGGATCTCTAACGGAGATTGGGGTATTTTGGAGAGAAAAAAATAAGGGAAAACACATGTTGAAAACGTCCCTTGGATGAGAGGGTTTGGAGGTTAGGGTTGTGTTGAGCTTCAACCAGTAAGAAAAATGAAATTTCTGAAATTTCCCTTTTCCTCTTCCTTGTGAGCTATCGACGTCGGAGCAAGATCACCGGAATCTGGGTTGAGAGCTTCTTCTGTTCTCTCTTCTTCTTCTTCTTGGACTTGGACGAAACGAGGGACTTGGATGAAATTAGGGACAGTGTTAACATTAACGGAGCCGGTAGTGGGCCCCACTCAAAATTCAGGATCCTTTTTTGGTTTCCCGCTTAATCCCGCACCACATGTCGCCCACGTCCCAACTCGAGAGATTCTCTCGAGTTCAACTCGAGAGCATCCTGAGCCCTCCATAAATCGTCTATAATATCAAACTCTCTATTCCTTAATGGTACCATTGGTTTGAGCAATAGAATCTCTTCTAGGCCCACCACTATTTCATGTCAAATGGGTATGGTTTGAAGAGAAATGCTGGGCCATTACTATTTATTTTAGAGAGAGACAATGAGATAAATGAACCACCACGATCACATGATGTCTATTTTAATTTAACCTTGCTCCCAATTGAGGCTACACATTTACATGAGTGAATAACCTATAAAAGAAAACTTAGAAGGAACAGTAGATATTTTTGGAGTCATACTCTATTATAATTTCGGTATAAGGCTCATTCATCATAAGGATGTCTTCTAAAACAATTTGATTCTCCCAGTGACTGTGAGTGATAACTCTCGAAAGCCATTTTATGATTTCTTTTGGAGTCACATCATAACTTTGTTCAAATGGTTAGAACTTCATAATAATTGATAAAGTTCTAATTTTTTTATTTATTTTTAATATTTCCCTTCATTATTTAAATCCCGAGCTATGCACGGGGTCTATACTAGTGTCCTTTATTAAGAGAACAAAGTTAAACGTCAAAACCTGAATTTTACTCTTTAAATCGTGTAGGTCTTTTAAAAAAAAGAGTAAAATTCAGGTTTTAACGTTTAACTTTGTTCTCTTAATAAGGGACATTAGATTATTATTTAGAAAAGGCAAAAAAAAAAGATATTTGGATCAGGGGTTATGTTCTGAAGAAGTTTTAAACTGGAACAATATAATCGAATTATGCTCAATCTGAACCCAGAGTCCAGCCTATAATCTTCAACTTCCCAAGGTAAATTGCAGTTCAGGCATACCCAAGTCAAGTCAAAAGAAATTCGGGCTTGAAACAACCATTTTCATGGACAATAACAATTTTATGCAGAAGAAAGTAATCCAGTGAAAATAAAGCCAAGAAAAGCATGAGAAACAGAAAATGTTAAAGAGAAAAATAGGAAATGAGCCCCACCTGGGTTCGAATTCCTTCATCTCAATGAGTTCTTTCCCCAAGAAATCCATCCACTTTACTCTCCCCTTTTCAACCTCTTTCGGAGCAACGGGTTCTGAAGATGGCTGCTCTTAGGAATACTCTCAGCTTCTTGTTTCCCATCTAACTTCTCCTTCTTGAGCGTGTCATCACATAGCATCAGGAGCTGAAGATACAGTTGAAGGAACATGGGGATGGGGGGGTGTTCTCTAATTTCAATGGGCAAGTAGAGAGAATATGAGAAGAGGGTTTGCAGAAGCAAATCTAAGAAGGACAGTGTAACTTGCAGAACAATGCCCTCATGAAATTTGCTTGAAGAAGAGATGATTACAACCAATCCATTTCATAGCTCCGAGAATCAAAATAACATATAAAAAAAAACACAGAAGCCCAACTTCCTCGATTCAGCTAAGAAAGACCAATATTTTCTTTTCTTGTTTGATTTCAACTCACCCTCCTAATATTAAAGTAAGACAGAAAGCAAAATTTCTTCCAGGGGACTTCCTAGAGAACATAAAAGTAAAGGACCTGATTTTATAGATCAAATAATTTACTGAAAAAATCAAGAACTCAATTCCCATGTCTTTCAAAATAGAACTAAATTTACAATTTAATTCAAACAAAATCTCACCTTTCTGCTGGTTCTGATTGAAATAAGAAACTCCACAAGGATGATTGCGATTTTCTGGACGAAAGAAGGAACCCACTGAAGGATTTAAAGATATATATGTAATATGATGATGAATTAAAACTCCCATTTAAATTCCACGAAATGGGTCTATATCGAATAAGCCCAAAAAATTATCCAGAAAGCTATGTTCCTTGAATTTATTCAGTTTTTATGCAAGTGTCCTCTTTGTAATTCTCCTAGAGGAAAACTAACTGTTTACATCTCCTCAAATGACCATCTCACCCTCTTCCTTCTTCATATATATATCCTCAAATCTCTTTTTGACAACCAAAAAACGAGAACTCTAATCAATAGCTGAAAATGGGAAGAAGTAAAGAAGAAAGAATTCATAGCTGGAAAGTCCACAGATAAGACACCATGCGGAAGATAAAACAGAACATATATTCTACTATTTGCGTCACCTACCAAGGAGGGGAATATTTTCCCATAGTAAGAAGAGCATAGTTTGCTTCTCGCCCGTGGAGAGAATTATTGCTCTTCTACGATAGTGGATGCACCGACCACTAAGTTCCTTCATGTCGGTGCGGACACCCCCCAAAAGGACCAGTCACGACCGGTCAAAGTCCTTGCCTCTAAAAGGGTCTACGTTACCATGAAAAAAAAGAAGAAAAAGATCCTACCAATGGAGCAAGCAGGGAGGGAGGTGTAACCAACGATTTGATGGAAGTTGAAACTTCTGAATTTAAACTTTGCTTACCAACCAACATTATGTTATTGGTTTGGCCCCTTTGGAAATATAAATGAAGCCTTGAATGACATCTTTAATAAAAGATTGGAAATGTGGACAGGAGGAAGAAAAGAACAAATGCAGATCTCATACATGATAATGGAATAGAGAATTTAATTCCATCTTCGATGAAATTTTAACTTCAGAACAAACTTAACAAAATATGTTGTAAAGACAGTTTTTGTAGTAAATGTTGAAGGGTAGTGGAAATTTATGTGCTTATGGTTATGGATAGAGGGGATCATATGTTGCTCCTTAGAGACAATTGCTCAACTTATATCTGGCCCACCATCTTGTCTATTCTATTTCTACTGGAACATTTTTTTTCCTATTGGAACATACCATAAAATGAGACCCATAGCATGATCTTGGCCGTCTAATCTAGAGCCATGAGTTGAGTTCGAATGTCGATTTGATTTGAATGGTCGGATTTGGCCCTTCTTTTAGTAAATATAATGGTGGAACTCATCAAATGGTGGGATCCCAAAGTCCCAACCTCTGGTAGACCCCTTTTTTTTTATTGGACTATATTTTTGTTGTGCCCAACGGTTTATCTTTGACTTCCTCTCTTCTCTATAAGATAACCCATAAAAAGAGCTTACAAGTTGGTCTACATATATGTTTATTCTAATGATCTTAGAGAGTTAAGAAAGAATTGATTCTTTTGAGGGTTATGCCATCCTCAATTTGATGTCTTTCTATTCTTTGGAATTTATTTATTTATTTAATTTTTTTGCACTTTCCGCTTAGTAGAAGGGTTAGTATCTCTCTAGGTGGAATTAATTCCAGCTCGGTTACCGATGGTAGGGACCTTCTCCTTTAAGTACTCTCACTTCACCATCTTTTTTGAGGGGTGTGTGTGGTTATAGGCTTAAAGTTGTGATTGTAGGGCATGTGTTTGTGTGTGTGGTTAGTTAAAATTATTTTTAAAAAAACGACGCCCACCTCATCCCACGGGGTGATCCCGGAACCTCCCTCTAGTGAGGGGAATACACTACCACTGGGCTTTCCATTGCACATAGGAGGCCTAACTTAAATGAGATCAAAAGGCTCAATGAGACATTTTGAGGGTAACGGATAAAGACCATCACCCAGTATTTGGTGTTTGGCACCACCCTCTGTCCCTCTCGCTCCGTAAAGGGCAGATTGTTCTACCACCACCCATTGGATAAAACCACACAAGCACTACGTGTTTTCCACCAATCAAAAGTGTTTCTGCAGCACTACTGTACGGTCATCATTGTCATGCAGACGTGGCATTTCTGCTACAGTCCATGCAAGGCGGTATCGATGAATCTAATGGTTCACAAACACCAAGTGGCGCATGTTGTGTGTAGAAAGTAGACAGTATATCCTACACGAAATATTTATGGGGAGGATATCAGTAGAAGTTGAAATTTTAATGTATGGAATGTACAAATTTGCATCTTAGGAAAACTAAGCAAGAGCTGAATTCTGTGACCCTTGTTTTTTTTGGCGAGTGCCACGGCAAAAGGCTCAAGCCCCTGAACCTTGCTTCAAGTGGAAGACTGTAAATAAGCATTTGTACACTCATTTGCATTTGTCTAATGAGGGTAAATATGCACTCGCTGTTATAAGCACATCGCATGGCTCAAGGTCTCCTACTGCCATCTGAGACTCTTTTTGGAGGGGGTCAGATAACTGAAAACCAGATTTCTAAAGCACCACCACCACCACCCTAATTCACCTACAAAGAACCAACAACTAAACACCAAATCAACACAATCAATCCACCAACATAAATCCCAGCCAATCTCCAATGCCTCCAATCCCAACATTTACAAAACAGCACCTATCATTTAATAGGTATACCACAACAATGCCTATCACATCTATACTATAATATAAAGAAATAAGACTATCTCCCTGCTCTCCAATCTCTCGAATCCTATATGTTCAATCCTAGGGATGCCCACCTTTTTTTAATCTCAACCGTTAATTCTCTCTTTTTCTCTCTCACCTCTCCCTATCAATTCAAAATTTATTGGAGAGATTTTAGGCATTCAGATAAATGAAATTCAAAAATTATTGGAGAGATTTTAGGAAAAAGAGGGTCTGGGACGTGTTGGTCCCAATAGTTGCAACCTTTACTCCAAATTTCTCTCATCAACACTTATCATGTCTCCTAACTTTCTGATTCCTAAAATGTCATTCGTGTTTTGATAAGGTCGAGTAGATGCGGTCCTCGTTGTAGTTACTTTCCTTCCTATAAAACTTAATGGTTTCTTTTTATCCCGGGGTTTTTGCTAGTACAAAGATATGTAAATAAGGAAAGAGACTCCATACCAGATTCGAAAACTACACCTCAAAAGAAACATAATAGTAGATAAGCATAATCTCTTATCTAGACTTTGAAATTCAGAATTTAAATATTCTTCACGGTCGTAAAGATATGTATCAATCTGTTGTAACCACATACGCACATGACAGAGAGAACATTAAGCGGGAGATAGGAGAACAGATGGGAAATTAAACCCAAAGGCATCAATTTCATCTTGATTTCTACCAACCTCACAAAAAACCAAAAAGTAATCATCTGCAACAATGCTAGAAACCTATGCCCTTCACTTAGAGAACAATAAAGATGAAAATGAAGGAAAAAGCATCATCAACCAAAGTATAGACCCTGGTATTCTACAAACCCAGTATCAGAAGTCACACTATTTATCTTGATTTATACTTCCAACGACGGACATAAATGGATTAGAAAATAAAAGGTGTTATTCCTAAATTTAGAAACTTAATGTGCACGGCATCCATACACCAAGGATCGCCTCGCAATTAGACTTTTCTGGGGTAATTCCGATGGAGAAAGACTATAGTTCTGTTCAGTGATTTGGTCCGAGGGTATATCAGTGATGTTCTTATTAATGGATAGCACCAATTCATGGAAAGGATCACAACAGCTGTAGGGAGTTGGATCACAACCTCATGAGTTTCCTTATAGCTCTTGGATTCCAGATTTCTCTCTTTCCTTATATGATGAGGATTATCTAGTTACCATGTTTGTTGTATTTTTTAAGCTAAGTTTCCTTGTAACTACAACAACCCCTCTTTGGGATATTCCTATATATAAGATGATGAAAAACCGAGACTTCTCTAATTGAGAAAGTCTCAACCAAAACATAGCATTCTTTATTTCTAACACAGTATGAGACGCTCCCCTTGAGCTCCATTGTTTTCTTTCTCATTGGAAAACTCATTCCACATCCTCTTTCATGGCATCCTCTCAATCGTCCTCCCAATCTTCTTCCACTCTCTCCAAACCCGCCCCTTCCCCAACCTTTGTTTTCTCTCGTCACATGCTCAATCCTATCAGTTTATAATTAACCACTAAGAGCTAGGATTTGTCTTTGTCTATTCTAATGTCACATCAACTCTAATTCTAACCGTTTAATAATTGAGTTAAACGGTTAGGATTTGAGAGTAGAAGTACACTTTGGGAGTGCCCGTAGACTACTTCATATCATTCTACTAATAAAAGTACAAGGAGCAACCTAAACTTTATGTAGACAAAATTAACCTTCCTTATTTTATTGTTGATAAATAAACATTATATTAATAAATAAAGAGATAAGTTTAGGACTAATTTTTATAGTGGCTCTTAGGGATAGTATGGCCATTATGAATTTCATTAATGGCATTCTATGTAAATAATGAGCAAATTAATTTAAGAAAGTTTACTCTTTAACAAAATCCTATTTAAATTAGAATTCTATTAACACTATCCTATTTAAATTAGAATTCTATTTACATATGCACATATAATGAGAAAACTCTATTCTATTTAGTCTTTAAATATACACATGTGAGTTTAGAAGGTTTGTTGTTCACAAACGTCTCTTAACTAGCTAGGCAATCTCCATATCCTATGGAGGACTCTTAAGTGAAAGTCATCTTCCTCCTATTGAAGCATGTTTATGGTGACGATTTCTTTTAAGGGTTCCAGGAATTAAAACTTTCTCTTCTATTAGGCGCGATGATGTGTTCTCCTTGCCCCCAAAATAAAGAGCTCCGTATGACGACCTTCTTGAGAATTTCGGTATTACAGATACGGAATCAAAGAGTTCAAGCAGGAAGGGATCAGGGAAAAAGATAAAGATGTGTTTGGTTTTAATGATTTGATAACAGGATTTGGTGAGAGCAGTCATTTATGGTTATTTTCTTCTCTTGTATATCATGATAATGTCTTGAAATATGATGAGATCACATCCAAGTTGATATGGGAATGGAGAGACTAAGCTACATTCCGGAGTCCCGTGACTGGTGTGGCTGCATGATATGGTGCATGAACTATATATATATATTTTCTTTTTCTTTTATTTTTTATTTTTGGGGTCTTAGCACTCTTATATATAATTATTATTTTTACAATAAATAATTATATTTTAATAAAAAAAAGTAATACGTGCAAAGCACGTGCACATTTACTAGTATATATATATATACTAACAAAGCCCCCGTGCAATGCACAAGAGTATAAAGAAAAATGAAAAGAGAATAACTAAAAAAACAGTTGAGATAAACATGAGAGGACTATTGGGAAAAATTGGGAGGAGTCGTGTCCTTTGAGAGAGAGTAAAGAGGAATATGAGATACATGAGATAAAATTTAGGAAGAGATAATTGGAGGTTTTTTGGGATCAAACAGAAAATGAGGAGACTTAATAGGTGGGGATAGAGAGAGAAAATTGGAGGGAGGGACACGTCTCTACACACCCTTATCCGTGTGAGAAATTAGAGGACCACAATCCCCTAAAATCCCTTAAATAGTTTTTAAATTGAAAGGGAGACGTGTGTGAGAGAAATAGTTAACAGTTGAGATTAAAGAAGGGAAATAGTTAACAGTTGAGATTAAAGAAGGGTGCCACGTGACATCCTTTGAAGGATTCATGAGATTGAATATTGGAGAGCATAAAGAGGGGGTTAGTGACACTTATTTCTTTATATATTTATATATAGGGAAGGGATCGGGAGACATATGAAATAGAACATATATGTTCACACGGGCTCGATCCTCAAATCCATCGGCAACCATTAAATCAACTTTTTTAAGGTAAAGGGCACTTAAGGATTTTTTTATTTTTTTAAAAATAGTTTCCTTCATTCTTTGGGTGAGAATCTCAGATTGGAGTCTCTCAATCTCTCTCTCTCCTCGGCGTCTTTCCCCTCTTTTTCTCTTTTCCTCCCCTCAAGCATCACAACCAGACCGAAAGTAGAGGTTCATTTAAGTAGAGATCCCCTACGACTGACCTTTCCCGTCTGAATTCCAAAAGCAGCCTGGCTCTCTCGTATAACCCATACATTGGAGAGCTTCGGAACAATCAACATTTTAAGAGAGCTATTAGCATGACAAAAATTAGAATGCAGTGTTGAAGTACCATCATATGCGAGTGTATGAACTGCTCCGGGTCTACCTCTGGAGCTCCTTCTGCTTTCCTCTGCGGTGAAGCCCTTGTTGCCTCCCCTCTCGGTGCAGTCTATTTTGCCATTAGGGGTTTTTTTAGTTCTGGTTTTAGCTTTCTAGTGTCATTCCAAGTGTTCTCAGCTTGAGTAGTTGCCCCAAACTTGGGTCTTGCGGAAGCCAGTACACTTGCAAGTGTAGTGCATTCTACTCTTGTCTGAGGAATTTTGGTGTGAGGTAGAGGTTTTAAAACCAGAGTCAGAATTTATTAGGGGTGTTGGTCTTAAATGGCAGGCCTTCAAGATAACCAAGAGTTGTGTGAGAGGTTTGAAAACAAGTTAATTTTTCGGGGAGCAGACAAAGTTGTCGAACTGGATGAAGTGACGATTAAAGAGGGAGAGGATTGGTGTCAAGCAAGCCTGTTCGGCAAATTTCTTCCTGTTAGAGATCTTAATTTGCAGGTGGAAAAAGGAGCTATTCTACAGGCGTGGAAATTCGATTACAATGTTGGAGTTGTAGACCTTGAGGAAGATGTCCTCCTATTCAAGCTTAGGAATGAACTGGCCGTGCGAAGGGTCCTTAGCCGAGAACCATGGTGTTTCAACGGTTTTTTACTCCGTTTACAAAGGTGGATGCCTGTAACCTCAGTAAAAGATTTAGAGTTCAAGACCACAGCGTTTTGGGTATAACTATCGGGATTGCACGTGGAGATGATGAAGAGAGAAAACGGTTTTGCGATTGGGGCTGAACTTGGTTCCGTGGTGGATGTGGATATACATGGAGATAGCATCGTCCAAGGGAAGTACATGAGGATACGAGTCCTTATTGATACCTCCCAGCCTTTCCGGCCATGGATATTGGTGAAAAAGAAATATAAAAACCCCTTAAAAGTGAGGCTTAAATACGAGAAACTCCCATTGCTGTGCTTTTTCTGTGGGTGTATCGGGCACAATGACAAGAGGTGTGATGAGAAACTTCGATTGGGGCGGGCTGACCTGAGGAGAGAATCTGAGGAGGGGGTTCTGTCTGTATACAGTCGTGCTATGAGGGCTGATGCTTACCGAGGAAAGACTAATGGAGTACATACTACTCCAGTTTTTACAAAACCAGCCGGAAAATCAGACGAAGAATGTTCTAGCGCCGCTAGGCCGGTGATGGAGTCGGAGTTCCGGCGAAAGGAACAAGGTCGGCAAAAGGAATGGGAGAACGATGGTCGGGGATGGCAGCCAAGGAGAGGACAGCAAGGCTTCTTCTGACAGTGATTATGATAGCAAAAGAGCTGTTGAGCAAAAAGCTGGTGAGTACCTGGGGAAGGGGATAATCCCGTCTGCGTGTTAGGGTAGGTTGCTTTTGGCCGTTCAGAACGCAGTTGGGGTAGATGGGGAGAATCAGGTTGATGAAGATATGGTTCTATGCTCTGATTCCTCTGATCCACTCCAAGGTACTAATTCTGATTTCTATCCTCTTGTAGAAGCTTCTTCTCTAGGTGTCCAAGGTAGTGGAATCCAATGTCATTCGGTGGGTGGGCCCACTACTAACTCCAGAGAAGGGAATGATGGGCTTTTAATAAAGGACTTTGTTAAAGGGCTTCAACAGTCCAAGAAAGGCAAGGAGAAAAAGGGCCCAAATGTAAATAGAAAAGGCCGTTCTCCTGCATCCAAAGGACCAGAAGGCCTTGAAAGTAAGTATTTAGGAGGAGTTTCACATCTGCACACTTCAAAGAGGAAACCGTCTTCATCAATGATTGCAGGGGGTGACCAACGGTGTGAGAAGAGAAGGAAATATTCTGAGTGGATAGAAGAGAAGAATGTGGGCCCTCGTGCGCCTGGCGGGGACCAGTATACTTGTCCACCTCTATTCAATGGGATTGTTAACGAAGATCCACATCATCTAGTTCACGAACAGGCGCACCAGGCAAGTCAAGGAAGAACATCCAATGCTACCATTTCACCACAAACTCAAGAAGGGGCGGCTGCCAAGGGGCAGACCCCCCCCCCCCCCCGACATCATGAAAACTCTAGCTTGGAACTGTCAGGGGTTGGGTCAACCCCGGACAGTCTGGAACCTGAGGGACATGGTCCCTCGTTTCAGGCCACATCTAGTCTTCTTGATGGAAACAAAGAATAAAAGCCATAAAATTTCTCAAGTGGCTCGTTTACTTCACTTTGATCAGGTGTTTACAATAGATCCATCTGGCCTGGCAGGGGGCCTGGTGCTTATGTGGTCATTGGCTACTAATCTCCAAATCATGTCCAGTGATGCCAACTTAATCGATATTTCTGTGTCCACTCCAGGATCTGTAGAAAGAATTTCTTTTGTCTACGGTCCCACTGACCCCCAACAACGCTGAGTTCTTTGGAATCATATTAGTCTGTTGGGCCAAAATAGACATCAGCCTTGGCTCTGTTTGGGGGACTTTAATGTTGTTTTGATGGACGAAGAGAAGTATGGAGGAAACGCCCTCTCTACGTCCCAAGTCACTCCATTTCAAGAAATGATATCTTCAGCTCACCTTATGGACCTAGGATTTCAAGGTCCTTGCTTCACATGGTCTAACAGAAGAGCTCAACCTCATCACATTGCAGTAAGGTTGGACCGAGCACTCGCAGACCCCACTTGGCGGGTAAAATTCTCCACTGCTCTTGTTTCAATTCTTCCAGCCATCGGTTCAGATCACTGTCCAATGTTTATCTTTGACAAAGATCCTGGACGCCGGAGACAACAAATTTTCCGTTAAGAGGAAATGTGGAATTCCCACACTGAATGCCCAAAGGTTATTCAACATGCGAGGAAGAAAAGCATCGGTTCCAAAATGTATCAACTTACTCAAAAGATTCATCATTGTTGTCAAGATCTTATCTGGTGGAACAAAAGATCTTTTGGTTTTTTATCTACCCGAATTCGGAATCTCAAAAACTTGTTGGCTGATCTTCAAACGCAAGAGCAATCGGAGGGAATCCGTATAACCCAGCAAGAGCTTACCCGTGATTTAGACAAAGCTTTCCAGCAAGAGGAGACAATGTGGAGACAGAAGTCGAGAGCCGACTGGCTTTCATTGGAGGATAGAAATACCAAGTTTTTTCACACCACTACAGTTCACCGACGTCAAAGAAATCAATTAAAGCCGAGTCAGGACATTGGACATCTTCGGCTACTGAAATCAAAAGACATATCCTTCAACATTTTGAGCAAATCTTCTCTTCATCCAATGCGACAGACTTTACTGATGTTCTGGAGTCAGTTCAGCCATGAATTACTAGCCAAACCAATGAGGACCTTTGTCGGGTGGTGTCAAATGAGGAAATACGAAAAGCTGTTTTTGATATAGGGCCTTTAAAGGCCCCAGGACCAGATGGGATGCCCAGGACTTTTTACCAAACTCACTGGGACATCGTCGGTAAGGATGTGTGTGAAGCAGTTCATAGCTTTTTTCAACATGGTTTCTTTTTGAAAAATTTTAACTTTACTCATATCGTTCTTATCCTAAAAATTGCTAATCCGGAATGCTTGGATCAGTTTAGACCCATCAGCTTATGTAATGTGATTTACAAGGTTATTGCGAAGATTTTGGCCAGCCATCTTCGGGAGTCCCTTGATGATATCATAAGCCCTTTCCAATCAGCCTTCATCAGAGGAAGACAAATCACAGACAACGTGATCATGTCTCATGAAATTCATCACTATCTTAAACGCAAGAAGAAGGGCAATGATCAGTTTATGGCAGTGAAGTTGGATATGAGTAGAGCGTATGACCGAGTTGAATGGTCATTCTTGTTCGAGATGATGAAGAAGTTGGGATATTGCAACAAATGGATTCACTGGATCAACCAATGCATTACCAAGGTGACATACGCGGTCATGATTAACGGCGAGGCAAAAGGGAATATCATTCCTTCGCGGGGACTATGCCAAGGTGATCCCCTTTCCTCGTATCTATATTTGATTTGTGCTGAAGCTCTTTCTTGTTTGCTCCAAAAAGAAATTCTTTCAGGTAGCTTGAGTGGTATTAAAGTGGCTCAATCGGCGCCAACCTTATATCACCTGCTTTTCGCTGATGACTACATCCTATTCATGAAAGCCAACTTGGAGGAGCCCGGGGTCCTAATGAACATTTTGGCTTCCTATGGCGAGGCCACAGGGCAAAGGGTTGATTACAACAAATTGGGTGTTTCTTTTAGCTCCAATACTCCATCCCGATTCAAACGAATAATAGCTCGCTTGCTCCACATAAGGAACCTTGTGCCGCCGGATAAATATCTGGGGCTTCCTACTGAGTTGGGTAAATCCAAAATTCGGTCTTTTGATCAGCTTAAACACAGAATCCTTCAACGGCTACAAGGATGGTCGGCCGGCCTTCTATCACAAGCTGGGAGAGGAGTTCTCATACGTTCAGTTGTCCAAGCCATTTCGGCTTACACTATGAGTGTTTTTAAACTTCCTCTTAGCTGGCTCAAAGACTTGAATTCAGCAATTGCCAATTTTTGGTGGCATCAGCTTATGAATCGGAAGATTCACTGGAAAAAATGGAGTACTCTTTGCAACCCAAAGGATAAAGGCGGTATGGGAATGCGAGACCTTCATGCTTTTAACTTGGGGTTACTGGCCAAGCAAGGTTGGCGGCTTATTTCTCATCCAGATACTCTTTGGGCTAGATTAATCAAAGTTTTATACATGGTTTTAAAAAACGCCGAAACCGTTACGTAACGCCCGTTACGTAACGGTTTCGGTGAACACCGTTACCTGTTACCGTTACGTTACACCTACATATTTTTTTTTTAAAATTTTTATTTATTGTGATTGTAAACACATAAATTTACCGTCCTTCCTCCCCTCTCAACTCTAAGTGTCGAGATAAGGTCCGAGAGTAGAGGAATAACTCTAAATTTATTTTAAGAGTCGCCACCTACTTAGGGGAAGTAGGATCCCGAGATAATCCAAAATAAGGGGGGTCTACGGTCCAGAGTAGTCTAGGTAAGAGATCCTTTTAGGTCCTGGGGAAGGGGTTAGGCACTCCAGGACCTCCATCCAATTATGGTAACCTACTCATTAGGTCCAAGCCAAACATTTGAAATCACTTAAAATTTCCTAAATAATTATTAATTTTGCTAATCAAACACAAATCAATATGGGGTGTAAAAATTTTATTTTTGGTTGGGGTCGAACCCTGGTTTTGGGCTGCCTACTTATCCAGTTAGTCGGAATCAGACCCTCATAGTAGTTCGGGGGCCGTGACTGTTTTTATACTCGTTTCGGAGTGTGGTCACTTCCAACTCGTGTTTGAGTTGGGGAGGGGAAGTGGAATTGAGATTTATGAATCTCATTCCGAGAGATAGTTGCGTAGCTAGGTGCTCGTGGGGGAGCTCTAGGGGGCGTTCACTTATTAAGGTAGATTTCTTTTAGATTTTTTTGAATGTTTTTGTTATTTTGTATTTTTTGATTTTTTTGTATTTTTTAATTTTGGCAAGTTTTAACTAGTCAAGAACTAAACTAAATGCCCAAGGTAGGCAAAAAGGAAAATAAAGCCTAACTGACTTAATTAACTTAAAGGCAAAGAGCAGGGCGGATCGAGCGGCCTTAAACCAAAAGAGGCTATGGTTTAAATACGGACCCTGCTCTAGGTCCCAAGGGAGGATAGACCAGTATCTTTAATTTATTTTAATCTTTTTTATATTTTTTGATTTTTTTGTATGGCTAACTAACGGGGGTAAGCCAAATATTTAGGGTTAAAAAGAACCTACCTAAGTGCCCAATGTAGGCAAAATAGGAAAAGATATCGGCCTAAACTTATTACACACACATATACATGAAAAAAATAAATAAATGAAACAAATAAATAAGCATGGAAGACACGTACCTACGTGCGGTTGATGGGGAATGTGCGATATTGGAGGCTGCTCCGTTGATCCAAGAGAAGAACAGGAAGATAAACTCTCACTCTCGGTCACTCAAATATACAGATTTAATAATGAAAGAAAATCGATTAACAACAAAAATAGAAGACTGGATCACGAGCTCCGCTGATGGTCCATCTTTCAAAAACTGGATCAAGGAAATTACGAAGGCTGGTTATGAACTGAAAATGTTCGAGATAAGAGACATTATGCATACATAGACTTTACATTTGAAATTCAGATTCAGAGGTCTAAATCTAAAGCTCCAAATCCAACACGGACTAAAAGAACAAATGTTGGCCGGATACCAAACGAGCAAAGAGAGTGCTAGATACAACATCCCGACTCCAATGGATCAGATCACCAAATAATAAATAAAAAAAAATAGGAAAAAACAGAAACCACGATCAAAAGGGTAATTGAATAGGTTAAGGTATGAATGAATACATTGAACACATTAGATCTCTAAAATTCTGGATCTAAAGAAAATGGAATCGAGAAAGGGGACTGTGATAATACCTCTAGAACGAACCAGTCGGTGGTAGCTGAAATTGGCAAAGAAAGTGAGAGAAGATGAAGATGTTGCTGTGCTGTGATCTCATCGGAGAAGGTGACCGGAAATGAGGTCTAGAAGACCTGAAAAGCATGAAAAGCTATTGGCCAACAGTAATATAATGAGATCTGAAATGGAATGTCAAAGTGGTGGAGATCCTCACCAGAGGTAGTGCCGCCGGAGAAGATGACCGGGAGAGAAATCTTGGAGGGATCAGAGTACAACCAAGGAAGACTGTTGGCCGGAACTGGTAATGGATGATGAAGAATCCGATCTGCAAACTGGAATGAACCTTTGAGCTATGGATCAGGGGTAGGATCTGTATAATGAAACAAATAAATGAAGAACAGATTAAAAAAAATGAAAGGAAATCCAGATCTAGAATTCTAGATCTGGATGGATGGGATCGAGGGATGAAGAGAATAAAAAAAATAATAAGATTGAAAGGAATAAGGAAGAACTACCTGACCGGGAGCGTGATCAGAACATCAATAGCTTGCCACCGGCCGGATCTAGATGAAGCTCGCCGGAATGGATGATCGAAGGCATGGACTGAAATCCTCTGGGTTCGGAACTGAAGATGTTGGACTGAGCTAATGTCGACGGTGGTTCGGTTGCTCCCGTATGTTGCTGCTGCCGGCAATGGTGTTTGGGTATGAAGATGGAGAAGAACTCCGGTGAAGAGGAGAACCAGGAGAGGGAGAGAGGGCGCTCGGTACGAAGATGAAGAAGAGAAAGAGAAGGAGAGAGTGATGAGGCTGGTGCTCTCACGCCAATGAGATTGGGGTTTTGAATACCCCACTCTTGATTTTATATAAATGGGTATGGGCTTTTGGGCTTTAGAAGACCCTGGATTGAATTTGGGGTTTGGTTTTTAGGAATTGGATGGGGTTTGGTCTTGGTCTTGGACTTGGACTTGGACCTCTCTCCAACTCTCTCAATCTCTCTCTCTCTTGAGACCAAACAAATAATGTGAAAAATAAATTAAAGAAATATATAAAAATAATTAATTAAATTAAATTAGAAAAAAGAATTTTAGGAGTGTAAAAATGGGGTGTTCACAGTGATTTTTTTGATTTTTTAAGCCAAAAAAAAAACTTCGTAAAGGCCGAAACCGTTACGTAACACCGTTACGTAACGGTTTCGGCCGTGTCCGTTACGGTGTCCGAAACCCTTTTTTTGAACCTTGGTTTTATACTTTCCCCGATCATCTTTTTTGGAAGCCAAAGTGGGACATCAGCCGTCGTGGGCTTGGAGGAGTATCCTAGCGAGGCGAGACATTCTTAGCAAAGGTTCTCGATGGCAAATCGGAGATGGTCAGTCGACCTGTGTATTCTCCAACTCTTGGGTACCCACTTTACCTCAGTTTAAACCCATACCTATACCGGGCAACCATCGTCCAGACCTCACTGCTGATTTTTTCATTAATCCAGAAAGGGGCTCATGGGACGTGAACAAACTCAGTAGATGTAGCGGAAATTCTCAAAATACCAGTCAGTGTCCATCAGGTCCCGGATAAAAGGATATGGCATTTCACGAAGTCGGGTAGCTTCACGGTGAAATCAGCTTCCCACCTCGCTCATGAAGTTCTTGAATCTCAGAGAGCTTCATCCAGTTTCAGTTCAGTTCGGTGGGGGATGAAGCTATTATTTGGTGCTATATTTGGAAAATTCCCCTCCCTCCCAAGATGCAAGTCTTTCTCTGGCGTGCTTGTCAAAACATTCTTCCTGTCGCCTCCAATCTCCGAAGTAGGCACATGGATGTTGATCCCCTTTGCCCTCTTTGCAAGAATGATGTTGAATCCACTTTCCGTCTCTTCCTCGCTTGTCCTCTTGCTCAAATAATCTGGTTTGGATCGCCACTATCCTTAAAGATCAACTTACAATCTTCGAATTCTTTTAACTCTTGGTGGATGGATTGGTGCAAGCGTCCCATTTTTAAACAAGATAACTTTAGAATAGCTTCTAAGATATCTATCATTCTGTGGACTATTTGGCGTACCAGAAATGAGATAGTATTTGAAGGAGCAGATTTGGATCCCCATCAAGCTATATCAAGAGTCTCTCAAGCTTTCCGGGATCTGGGGGTGAATGTTGTAAGCAATCCCCATTCGAATCCCCAATCAGTGGTCAAGTGGATTCCCCCTGAAGTGGGGTGGATTAAGATAAATTCTGATGGAGCCGCTCTCCCAAGCCGAATGGTAGCAGGGGCTGCCGCTGTTGCAAGAAATTCGACAGGTGATATCATCTCCATCCATTAGAAAGCTTAAGGGGAGGATCTCCTCGGTGTGCAGAGGCTGAGGCTGAGGCTATCCGTTTGGACTCATTCTAGCGGCCAATATGAATTGGAATCAGATTATCTGTGAATCTGACTCGAAGGAAATTATAGACTATCTCACCGGCGCTACTAGTCACCGACACTGGGAGCTCTATACCATTCTCCAAGATATTTTGGTGCTTAAGGATCACTGCGCTTCAGTTAAATCTAATTTCATTCCCAGAGAAGCAAATGAAACAGCTCATCAGTTTGCCCAAGTGGCCCTCAACAAAAGCCTTCGTCTTTGTAATCTGCCCAATTCTCTTGTTGCTTTGGTTGATCCTGTTTCGGGACACCAGACATCATTTGTAATGGCTCGTTTATGAATACATACTATCTTTTTAACCAAAAAAAAAAAAAATTACCATCATATGGTCAAGGTTAGCTCATGTATTCTACACTGTAGATATATTGAAGAGCTGCAATGAATTGTTACACATGTTACAGGACCTGTCCGAAGGAAATTCTGGGAAGTTGATGAGAGAAGGGAGAACTCATCTTTTATGGATGTTTTACAGAATCATTACACGCATTAATACGATGAGACTGGAGACTTATTGGATTACCCACATTGCATGGCAAATGAGCAATGTACAACATGACTCCGCCCACATAGAACTATGAACCACTGATGTACGTATCATTGGCAGGCACGCCATTGACGATCTCCTAAGTCCACCTTATCAATCTTTCTCCACTAGCATTAATCTACTTTGAGGGAACTATAAACAATCAATTTTTGGGATTTATGTTATTCTTCCAATGTTTGTTTTTCTTGAGACTGGGCAATACATGTTTGCCCACCTATCGACCACGATTGCTCGTGTGCTAGCATTTGAATGGGCCATAGCTCAATATTCATATAGATGCATAGAGGAGTCTCCAATTTTTTAGAGTTTCGCATAGAGGAGAGAAGAGAGTAGAAAAAGGGGTTAGGATTTCCACCTTGTTTTAGGGGCATCCCGGAATCCGTTGGAGAAGCAGCTTGGAAACTACTGGAGAGAGAGGGGAGGAAGAGAGAAAAAGGAGGAAAGGACGCCGGGCTGTCTTTCTTTCTCTGAAACTCTCTCCCGTGAGGAAGAAGGAAATCATTTTTGAAAAATAGAAAATTCCTAAAGTATCATTTTCCTTATAAAAGTTGGTTTAAATATTACCGTTGGATTTGAAGATCGAAGGGTCGTATGCACGTGTGAACATATATGTTCTATTTCATATGTCTCCCGATCCCTTCCCATATGTATATATATACAATTAAAAGTATAAGTAATTTTTAAGATTTGTTTTAAGAATCGTTTTTAAAATATATTTTTGTTTTTACTATAGATAATACTTATTTATGCATAACAGCTCTTAGAGCACCCAATTAACTCGCTCGGGCTGTGAAGATCCCTCATACTACACAACCAAGAAAGCAGAGATAAATCCCAGAGGGTGGCCAACAAAGGGAAGGGACTCGAACTCAATTTAGATTATAATACATATCAACAATATCTTTAAGATTTTTTAAAGATTTTTTTATATATATTACTGTTTTATTAACTTCTATATGAGACCACTAACTATTTAGAAAAAATAATTTCAAGCTTACTTCGATAACAACAGTATTCTATAACAAACTTTTAGGTTTTTTTTGGAAACAACAAGTTCTTTAATTAATATTTTTCCCACTTTTATATCTATGGACCCACTAGCTATTAGATTAACCAGTAATTATTAGATTAAGATATAAGGGGTCATAATAGTTAGGTACAAGTAAAAGTTTCTATTATAATTTATTCTAAGTAAATTACTCTTAAGTTTGAGATTGAATAGCAATGGCTTAGCCATCAGAAAGTGACAAGTTTAATCAGAAATCAGAATATATCACTCTAAAAAAAGCACCAACTTACTTACAGCATTTAATACAAGTTGGTACGGTAGTAGTGTGTGTAGTATGGGAAGATTGTTATAGTATAACAGTAACTACACTGTTTAGCATAACAGTGAGAGTAAGGAACTCTCTCTCTCTCTCTCTCTCTCTCTCTCTCCCTCCCTCTCTCTCTCTGTCTCTCTCTCTTATTTGAGACAATGATAGTTAAAGAAATATGTTATAAGAGCTCACTTCTGGATCTGTTCGACATTGGCTCAAATCTTCTATACCAATACAGATATCTGTCTCAAGGATGAACATTCTCTTAAGAGCATCTCAGGTGCTTCTTCGAAACGTGAAGGAGTTTGTTAACTATACCTCCACAGTTCTCCTTGTTTTCTTTGAGGTATCATCACCCATCTTTGACAAGCACTGTTACTATAACCATGTGTTAACACTGTTATATATTATATTATTATGTATACAGCACAGTGTTGTATACTATGTTATATATTACTAATGTAAAATAATATATATTATGTAAAACATATATAGATACATAAAATGTGTATGTAAATATACTGGGCCAGGCCCAGATTTTAAGAAGCCAAACCTATCCTGGCCCACATTAATATGGGCCTAAGAAATTGAGCCTACCCCTAAGTCTACGGCCTAAATTTGGATAATGGGGGGGCTTATTCTGGCACCCCACGCACCCTGTTTTGGGTAGAAACACAAACCAAATGTTCATGTTATCAGGAAGAATTTATCATTCGTAAAAAAAGGAGGGGTGGAGAGCATCCATGGTCCTGATACAGGTATTCAAATGTTATTCTCTCTGTTTCTACTAAAGAAAGCCAAATGAGGATATTGTAATCCTAGGAGCTACTTAATATTTTCTTTGCAACATACAGAGTTCTCAAAGTGCATATGTATGGAGAGTTCAAACAAAGGAAAGGCTATATTATATGTTACATACGTAGTTATCAAAAAATACTTACAAGCTGGACATGATTACATCTCACAGACATGGCAGCAAGGCTCTGTCTTGATCCTTGCATTAGTTAGAAGCATCTCCATGGAAATGCCTGAACTTTCTCAACAATTGTGTTGAATGAAATGAAAAGGCAGTACCAACAACTAACCTTCAGATCAAGTGCTCACTTTTTAAGATGCTAAAAATCTGTGAGTTTCTCAAGAAAATCGCTGATCTAGAATCCCACTCCTCCTGGCCCTTCTTTCATTGCAAAAAAGAAATGAAACACTACTGCTGACCTTGAGGACAGGGAACACAATAACATCCCGAAGTACTGGCAGAGTCTGTCAGAAGCTTACTAGCCTGTCGATTGCCAAGTCCCATGCCAAAAATTATTTCCATGAAAATCTGCTTAGGAAAAAGACATCAGGGGGCCAGCAGTCATCGACGGCTATGGTTCAATATATATTATTAGTATTATTATATTATGTTGTTGTTGTTGTCGACAGCGGCGACAGCACCATCATCAACATCCTTAATCATTATTCTTATTACAGTCCATATTTTGTGCATAACTACGCAGAGCGAGAAGCGAAACGAGAAGTAGAAGCAAAGCAAGAATGCGAGGCTAAGAAACTTAGGAGAAATGGAAATGCGAGAATGAGATATTTTCTCGGCCCATTCTCCATTATGTTATTATGGATAACTGTATCTTTGATTTTATCTTACAAAAAGATTTTTAAAAAAGAATCTATGGCCTTAGGTTCCAAACCTTGCTTAGAGTTCTACACCCTAGGGGCTATAAACTATGGCCTAACCCCTCACTTCCACACATACAGCTCATCTTGGACTACTCAAATGGGAGGGCGTGATGGAAACGGAGCTTCCTAGGAAGGCGAGTCTGTCCTAGGAGCGAGGCCTATTTGAGGAAGTGATTCTGGGGAAATGAGCTTCCTCAGGAAGCGAGCGCTTCCCATCCTGTACGTAACCTTCCAGGTGCTACAACTATGTATTTGCGTGAGTACTCAGACTGTGAACTCAATGATAGAATTTTAAGTGATATAGCAATGTGAAATGTTTCTAGTCGGGGGGGCCACCAGACACTTTTCATTGCAATTTTGGCCATATTTTAGAGTATTATGTAATTCTGGTCTGCTCTATGTTTTCATACATACATGCTATCTAATAAATTGCAATAACCTAAAATTTAATTTCATTTAATAATAGAGAAGATATTTGCAACCATACAACTATAGATTTTGAACAATATTTAACAGTATACCAAAAGTGTAAAAAGCTTAAACGTATAGGCTGGCTTTTACATTTTTGGCATGTTGTCCCACGCTCCTCTCTCTAAACTAGAACGACATGGATGCCCTCTCCGTAGTTGTTGCGAGGAGACTACCAGCATGGCACTTGGGAGGAGCCACATACTCCTATGCACGCCAAGAGCCATTGAGGCTTTGGCTTGCATGCATAGTGGTGCCGTTGGTTTGACGCACACATGGGGGTATGTGGATTTTCCTCGCTAGCAACTACTGGATAGGCTTATACCAAATGCATATAGAAATTACTAAAAAAAACAATAGTTAATATACACTCCATAATTCCTCCACTGAACTAGCGAGCTTTATTGTACATCGTATCCTATATTAGCATATAAAAAGGACCACATTAATTTGCTCATGTCTATAAAATTCGTCCAATTGAAGGCCAATATAGAAGCAGTATGAATGACCTACATTCCTGAATGCTGGGGGCGGGCATTCCATACTCGCAAAGGCTGTTAGAAAATCTTCATCAAGTAGTCACTCGTATGAGTCATCATCACTTTTCTTCTTTTCCCCTCTGCATCATCTATTTGTGAAACAACTGGCGTTCTCATTGTTATTATGCTGCCTTATTTGGCTCTTCCATAGCGAGGTCTCTCTGGGCATTTAAAAGAAAGGCCTATTAAGATCATATTAACATTGTTTTTGGTCTGCTGGGCCTTTTAAACGAATCCGCACCCAGTCACCTAAGTTTTTCATGATGTAAGAGTGCCAGAATTTCTATATTGGATTATAGGGCCTTAATAAATAACGAGCTGACAAGAAACTTTCCAGATTGAATAAATGAGTAATAAAGGGGGGGGGGGGGGGGGGGGGGGGAAAAGAAAAAAAAAAAGTGGAGATGAAGGCAAGACAAATAGAGGGTAGGCAGGCACTAAATAAGAAGAAAAATTCACCGCACTGAAAGATACAATCAAGTATAAACAATAGAAAATTAAAAGAGAAGTTAAAACTACAAATATGTCGCATTAGAGTTTTATAAGAATAATGAAGCATGTATATGCTATTCTGCTACATAAGGTGCTATTCCTAACAAGGGATTGACACGTCTGTAGAATATCCATAACATCTCCTGGTTTCAAAACGTTCACAGCCATAACCCAGTTTTTTCAATCTAGATTTCCCTTGTACATTACTCATTCTTGTTGCGTAGCTTGTGAAACTTAACGATACTGTTACAATCCAGAGTTTGATAAAGAGGGGGGTGCAATATGTTAGGACATTCTAGGAATGTATTCATTATACATGGTAAAATTTTAAACTATAATTGAGTATTATGGACTGGCAAGGAGGGCCTTGTGTCGTGCTGGTCTGCTGGGCTTTTGAGAGCATTTTCTTCCTAATGCCTGCAGTCTCACGCTTCCATCCCAACAGCCATTCGTCCTACCCGTTTTTTTGGATTCGTGCATGATGATATTTATATTTGTAAAAGTTCTTTTTCTTTTGTTATGAAACATTATTAAATAGATGGAAGTGAATGATTACCATGACTAAATGGTAAGCTTTAATTTACCGTATTATATCTACGGTCTGTTCCTATCTTTTGGGAGTTGATGAAAATATATCTGACTGTGTCATTATAATAAGCTTCACAGTGGGTCAAGGCATGTGCAATTCTTCACCATTCTTAGCTGCAGTCCTACAAATTCATGCAATCGGCTTGGTCAGGGGGTAAGCATGTGAAGATGGGGTTGTGCCAATTGGGTGGCTGTGTATCATTACACTGCACAGACACTTTGCCAACGTTAGTGCACGCTAGGATTGGGCTTCCTTTGTGAGGCCTTGCTTATATTTTGATGGATCAGAGATTGGTTCAACACATCTCATGGCTGAGATCCGCATTGACACCCGTAAGCGATAGGCATCACAGCTCAACTGCAGCATCCAGGTGAAATACCCTATGTCCTGCGTAAACCCCTTCACTTGTGTAACAGTATAGAAAAACACAACAAAACAAGCAATAATCCATTAATACTATGACGAAGTAATCAGAATAAAAAAAATATTTGTATCCTCGATGCGCATAGTCGCTGATCCATAGGGTCTGTCAATTCAGTAGAAAAGCATGGCCAGTTGCTAGTGCGACACAAACTGATATAGCTGCATCAAATCTCTCAGTCTAAGCCTGCATGCCTAAGTGGAAGTATTCCAAGGGGGCAGAGCCATGCAAATACCACTGTCCTATCCAAACAAATAGCATAATGTGGCCCAAAGAGTTTAGTAATCTGATCTACGAAAATCTTACATCTTGCTACTTCAACAGTAGTTCGCTGACAGCTCTGTCATGAGGGCAGAAAAATGCATATAATTTGCATGACATTCAAACTTGGCCTATGACCTGCAACCATTTGTGAAACCATATATAGCAGGCCTTTCTGGAGATGTTGTGTGTCTAGATGCATAACCTCTTTAATTTCGGCTTCCCCGCTAGGCTTAGTAAAAAAAGAGGGTGTCCCTATAAGGCAGGCAAACACGCATAACTAAGCATATGTATGTAACGCACGGCATAGTAACAAAGTTCGGATTCGGTATAATTATTCGGCAGAGGTTAAGTTCGAAAAAAGGGGAAAAAATCGGGGCAAATTCGGTTTAAGTTCGGGATAGTTCGAAAAATAAAATTAATAATATTAAAAAATAAGAACAGTGATGCCAAACTAATGCCAATCTATCAATGCTCTATGTATGTACATCTCTTCCTTATATTTATAGCATATTATCCATATTTCTAAAACAAGGCATTCTGATAAATCTCGGCAAACATCAAGTAAAAAAATTTACATAAGGGCTTAAGTAAGGCTTATGTAATTTATAATAAAATAAATAATTTAGATTACATGTTTGTATATGCAAATCAAATTATATACGCAATTCAAAAATATATAAACAAGGAGAAAAAAATAAATTATATGAATAAGATCAATAAACAGAAAAGCATTAAATTATATATGAGATGTATTTTTGGCATAACATAGTTTTTCGTAAAATCTGAGAAGATAATCAGAATAAATAACACAAATCTTATTTTCTCCTTAGTTCGTGAGATACTTGCAAATCAAGACTTAACCAGGCACTAGCAAAATTAATTTTTTCTCACTCCGAATCAATTGCGATGTAATGCAAATCCTAAAATACTATACTGCAAGATTGAGAGTTTTTCATTTTCTCATTCTTGTACTATATCGCTTGGCGATTTCAATCAAATGAATGAGCTTCTCACTTGAGTGTGCAATAAGTCTCGGGTTTTTAGTAATAATGCTATTCTATGCTAAGAATTTGTGAGAAAGTCTCATGAATAAGTTCGGCCCTACACAGTTCGGAATAATTCGTTGCGTCTCGAGAATTATCGCGAATAATTCCGTGCAGTTTCTGGGGAATTATTGCGTTATTCGAGGAAAAAAAAAAAAAAAAAAAAACAAAGCTCTTTTTATAAACGGCAGCCCAGGCCCATTAAAAATAATAGATTCGGCGCTACAATTCGGGAATTATCTCGGAACTTTGTTATCTATGGTAAGCCGACTGGCATTGATGTGCTATCTGGAGCTATACATTGCTACTGCAGTAACTGGCATATGGCAATCAACATAATTTGCTTGGGGGGAAGTGCAATTGTAGTTGTTTGTATATTGTACTACAAACCAAGGGCAGATTATGGTAACTTTTTCTAAAGATCTTGATTACCTTGCTGTGTGGCTTAGCCAGAGGAGTATATCTCAATAGGATAGTCCAAAACAAAGTGGTTGGCAGAAGATTCGGTTCTACAGTCTAGTCTCAAAAACCTGGATGCAGATGGTACAACACACACCTTAGTATGATTGTACTCGCATGTAAATAATCTAGAATAAGGCAACAAGGGAAGAGCTAGCACTACACAAAACCGGAAAACTTAGTACGTCATTGTATGATGATATAGTCTAGAATAAGACACACATCATGGGCAGCGCAAATTAATTTAGAGACTTCGAGAAATTAGAGGGCATCAAATTAACGGCTCATTAAGAACTTGCTGTCCAGTACGGATGGGACATGCCCTCAATGGAAAGTATTTTTCTTTGCTGATCATGGCAAAACCGAAGTTTCCTGAAAACAACATTCTTTAGCAACTTTAAAGCATCATTGCGCATACTCATTAAATCAATTCGCACGTTGGTTTCTTTCTTGAGCAAGATTATGTCATGTTCCGCCTCGTCTTCCAGGCCGTTCTAGACATATTTCTGTTCGCTGCAGATGAAACTATTTGCATTAGTTTCAACAGGCTGATGAATGTGGGCACTTTGTTCACAGCTTCATCGTAGCCTATAAAGTAAATACTCGCAAAACCAGTGAGAACAAAAATTAGAATTTTAAAGTGGCTTTAATTAAAATAAATAAAATCACGATATAGTATTCATTAATTTTAGCTGTATCGACATGTGTAAACGCGGTCGGAAAAATAGGAACTATAAATCATGTGCATATGCTTATCTAGGCTATTGGCATTTTCATAAAGGCTGGGTCCCGGCTTGACTGGCCTGGAAAGCATAGTCTCAGATCTCAAAGTTTCTATGTAATCAAGATCAAGAGTGACTATCTTAGTAAGGCTGAACATCAACTTTCCATCGAAATTTGGCAGAAATTTCATACAAGTAGGCATACAGCTTAGAGTCCATTCATGAGGCAAATCTAATAGAGGCATTATGAGAGCTCAGCGGTCCGTAGGCATGCCAGCTCCAAAGCACTTGTGTGAAAAGAAAATAAGTCGAAGTACATTGAAGCAACATTGTGGAAAGCACTTACAACTTCTACGCTGGTAATCAATGGTAAGGCTTCTC
This sequence comes from Tetracentron sinense, assembly GCA_015143295.1. Lineage (NCBI taxonomy): Eukaryota > Viridiplantae > Streptophyta > Magnoliopsida > Trochodendrales > Trochodendraceae > Tetracentron > Tetracentron sinense. The sequence goes on along the minus strand of JABCRI010000267.1, from coordinate 275 downwards.
CACTGAACTTCAGGAGCATCATCATGAAGCAACAATTTCTTTGCATGTTCATGCAATGGCTTTGATCATGCCGAATAATGCTTCTATCATCTAAATATCATTCAGGATATCAGTATCTCGAGAGCGCGGTTTGCCGCTTGTTTTCATAGTAAAGGGGGCATAGTTATATCTGTTATTCAACATTTGTAACATGTAAAGTAGCAATATATATATATATAGCAATATATCTCATATATATTACTATATAATAAAGGGGGAAAAATGCGGGATCACAG
>JABCRI010000266.1:0-27124 GCA_015143295.1 Tetracentron sinense | reverse complement strand
TCATTGGTATTAGTTGTATAAATCCATATACTTCACATCAGGCATCACAGAGTATTCATCACATTATACTTCTACTTTAGTTTTCTACGTACCTCAGGAACCCCGTACTTGGTTAAATCATCCACCAGTTTAAACTAAGCCGAAAGTTTTGTCTTACACTTGGGAACTAGACTCGCTCCCGACTTACTTCCTTCATACTTGTTTCCTAACATATGCTCTTGTCAAGCCGTGGTATAAGATTCTAAGTGACCATAGAGACCTAAAGCCTAAGCTCTGAACCACTTCTGTCGCGACCCAAACCCACCCTAGGAGTTAAAGTGAATCGTGGACGACTAAATCATGACTTACATGACTTGCTTGACAACCACCTGCAAAACACCCACTTAGCATATACAATAGAGGATAACAGCGGAAGCATAACTATAAGACACAGGGTAAGTCTAACAAACCTCTAAGTATATACACATGGTCCAAGTTTTAATACAAAGAAATCAAACAAAGAAAGTGCGGACATGCCCGCCAAAATACATGGATATAATCGCTCATGCTCACCCACAGCTAATCCACTCAGAATCTAAACACCACGTACTGATAACCTTCTACGGGAGGTTCCTCCAAAGGCTCCTCGACGTACTCCTCCTCCACCCATGGACAGGAGCACAAACATCAAATGGAGCAGCAGCTCCCTCAGGACCTGCCGACATAAGAAGTACGGCTGAGCATGGAATACTCAGCGGGTACCAAATACTAAACAATAGTCATAGCATAAAATGGCAATACATAAATCAGGAGCAATTCATATATGTTAAACAGAAACAATTCATATCATACAAGGAAGTAAAGCAATTTATAATCATGCTTGTATTTCGTAGAAAACAGATAAAACCTCTTGAAAACATCGTGCACTTGACTTGGCTTGAAACATCTTTTCGTACTTGAAAGCTTGTCGTGTTGTCTTGCTTGATCTTGTCGAGCGTGTGATGCGTGTTATGCCATGCCATGCGTGCTTGCTTGTCATGTAACTTGTGAGATACACTTGTAAGATGTACTTGTGAGATGCGCATGTGAGATGCCTTGAGAGGGAAGGGAGACCCTTCTTTATGCAATGCACTTGAGAGGGAAGGGAGACCCTTCTTCATGATATGTATGTATGTACTTGCGAGGGAAGGGAGGCCCTTCTTTATGCTATGCACTTGTGAGTGAGGGGAGACCCCTCATGGAATGTTTGTTCTTGTTTTCTTGTGAAAAGCGAGGTAAAACATATCGTAGGATGTGTCCCACCTCTAATCATATTCTTGAAAACCTCGGGAAATCATGTCATGCATGCCGTGCTTGTGGAATCGTGTGCATACTTGCATTTGAATTTAAATATGACAATTTGGGTAATTCATAAAGCATAGCATATCACAATTTAAGCAAGTAATAATTTACACAATTTAAGAAATGTAAAAAACACACTATCATAAGCCCTAACAATTTCATGAATAATTAAGCATGTATTCCCTTAATTTATCTCTCATTTTATTCACCTTGGCATTTCATCAACATAGGGTGTGTTTATTATTTTCTTAACCTAGGTCATGCTTTTCTAGGTGGGTTATACTCACATCACACTTGTATGTTTATTATTTGCACAATGCCCTCCCCATTTCATTCATCACAACCATACATACGGCTCCAATCGCCCATTTCCTTCTCCATTCACCATTCACACCCATCCATCTCATAGCACATGTGTAGATAAAGAAAAATAAAGAGAAATAAAGGGAAAGAGGAACTATAACTAGGAGGGTAGCAAGAAGTACCGACCTTGAAGAAATGAGGAACAAACCCCTTCCAAAAACGACCGTGAGGTGCTGCCCTAGCTTGGGGAACGTCCTCCACGGGTGCTTGAGCTGTGATCTTGGAGAAGAGCCGAGCTTGAAGTGATCTAGGGTCTCAAAACCCTTTGATTTCTCTTCCAAAGACAAACCCTAGGTTGGAATCGCCTTCTCCCCCTTTCTCCTATTCTCTCAAACTCTTTAAGTGTCGAATGATGCCCTAAAGGCTCGGGTTAAACTCTTAAGGTAAGAGAAAACCGACCAAAAGACCATAATACCCTTATTGAAATTTCTGCAAAAAACGTGAGTACCGAGCGATCGGTGTTAATGACCGATCGATCGGTTGCCTACCGATCGATCGGTTTCATAACCGAGCGATCGGTTAAAATTTTACTCTCTGGAAAAATTTCCCATACAAAAATCTTGACCAGTCGATAGCCTCCGAGCGATCGGTTTTGGACCGATCAATCGCTCCATGGACCGAGCGATCGGTGGTCTGCAGATCCAAACTGCTTTGGCCATAACTTTTGACTCGTTCATCCGATTTTGACGATTCAACTTGCGTTGGGTTCGTACTTCGAAAACGAACATTTCTGACGTTTGGGAATTTCCAATTTCTTCCTTATTTGTTAATTATACCTCTTTAAAGGCAAAATGGCAACGAAAGTGTTATGTATTAAATGTGAAAAAGTCTGGGGCTCTACATATACGCTGTAAAGGTATACACGGGATGTCGAGGACACACAGGGGTGTCGAAAGGGAGGACATGCAGGTGGTATAGGCTGTAAAGGTATACACGGGATGTCGAGGACACATGGGGATGTCGAATGGGAGGACATGCAGGTGCTATACGCTGTAAAGTATACACGGGAAGGGAGGACATGTAGGTGGTATATGCTGTAAAGGTATACACGGGATGTCGAGGACACACAAGGGTGTCGAAAGGGAGGACATGCAGGTGGTATACGCTGTATAGGTATACACGGGATGTCGAGGACAGACAGGGGTGTCGAAAGGGAGGACATGCAGGTGGTATAAGCTGTAAAAGTATACACGAGATGTCGAGGACACATGGGGATGTCGAATGGGACGACATGCCGGTGCTATACGCTGCAAAGTTATACATGGGATGTCGAGAACACTGGAGTGTCGAAAGGGAGGACATGTAGGTGGTATATGCTGTAAAGGTATACACGGGATGTCGAGGACACACGGGGGTGTCGAAAGGGAGGACATGCAGGTGGTATACGATGTAAAGGTATACACGGGATGTCGAGGACACACGGGGGTGTCGAAAGGGAGGACATGCTGGTGGTATACGCTGTAATGGTATACACGGGATGTCGAATGGGAGGACATGTAGGAGGTATACGCTGTAAAGTTATACCTGGGATGTCGAGGACACACGGGAGTGTCGAAAGGGAGGACATGTAGGTCGTATATGCTATAAAGGTATACACGGGATGTCGAGGACACACGAGGGTGCCTAAAGGGAGGACATCCAGGTGGTATACGCTGTAAAGGTATAAACGGGACATCGATGACACATGGGGGTGTCGAAAGGGACGACATGCAGGTGGTATACGCTGTAAAGGTATACACGGGATGTCGAGGACACACAAGGGTGTCGAAAGGGAGGACATGCAGGTGGTATACGCTGTAAAGGTATACACGGGATATCGAGGACACATGGAGGTATCGAAAGGGGGGACATACTGGTGCTATACGCTGTAACGGTATACACAGGATGTCGAGGACACACGGGGGTGTCGAAAGGGAGGACATTCAGGTGGTATACATTGTGAAGTTATACACGGGATGTCGAGGACAGACGGGAGTGTCGACGGGTAGGACATCCAGGTGGTATACACTGTAAAGGTATACACAGGATGTCGAGGATACAAGGGGGTGTCGAAAGGGAGGACATGCAGGTGGTATACGCTGTAATGGTATACACGGGATGTCGAGGACACACGGGGTGGTCGAAAGGGAGGACATGCAGGTGCTATACGCTGTAAAGGTATACACGGGATGTTGAGGACACACAGGGGTGTCGAAAGCGAGGGCATGCTGGTGGAATACACTATAGTGGCATACATGGGATGTCGAGCACACACGGGGGTGTCGAGAGGGAGGACATGCAGGTGAAATACGCTGTAAAGGTACACACGGGGGTATCGAAAGGGAGGACATGTTGGTGGTATACGCTGTAAAGGTATAGACGGGATGTCAAGGACACATGGGGGTGTCGACAGGGAGGACATGCAGGTGCTATAGGCTGTAACGGTATAGACGGGACGTAGAGGGCACACAGGTGTGTCGAAAGGGAGAACCTGCAGGTGCTATACGCTGTAACGGTATAGACTGGAACTCGAGGACACACAGGGTGTTGGAAGGGAGGACATGCTTGTGGTATACGCTGTAATGGTATACACGGGATGTCGAAAGGTAGGACGTGCAAGTGGTATACACTGTAAAGGTATATACCGGATGTCGAGGACACACGGGGATGTCGAAAAGAAGGACATGCAGGTGCTACACGCTGTAAAGGTATAAACGGGATGTCGTGGACACACGGGGGTGTTGAAATGGTGGACATGTAGGTAGTGTGCCAAGTAAAGTTATTCACGGAATGTCGAGGACACACAGGGGTGTCGAAAAGGAGTACATGTAGGTGCTATACGCTGTAAATGTATACACGGGATGTCGAGGACACACGGGGCAGTCGAAAGGGAGGACATTCAGGTGGTATATGCTGTAAAGGTATACACGGGATGTCGAGGACACACGGGGGTGTCAAAAGGGAGGACATGCAGGTCGTATACGCTGTAAAGGTATACACAGGATGACGAGGAAACACGGGTATAGACGGGATGTCGAGGAGACATGGGGGGTGTCGAAAGGGAGGATATGCAGGTGGTATATGCTGTAAAGGTATACACGGGATGTCGAGGACACACAGGGGCGTCTAAAAAGAGGTCATACGGGTAGCATACACTATAAAGGTATACACAGAATGTCGAGGACACACGGGGGTGTCGAAAGGGAGGACATGCAGTCGGTATACGTTGTAAAGGTAAACACGAGATGTCGAGGACACACGGGGGTGTCAAAAGGGAGAAAATACAGGTGGTATACTTTGTAAAGGTATACACGGGATGTCGAGGACACACAGGGCTGTTGAAAGGGAGGACATACAGGTGGTCTAAGCTGAAAAGGTATGCATGGGATGTCGAGGACACATGGGGATGTCGAATGGGAGGACATGCAGGTGCTATACGCTGAAAATTTATACATAGGATGTCGAGAACACACAGGGGTGTCTAAAGGGAGGACATGTGGGTGGTATATGCTGTAAAGGTATACACGGGATGTCGAGGACACACGAGGGTGCCGAAAGGGAGGACATGCAGGTGATATACGCTGTAAAGGCACACACAGGGGTGTCGAAAGGGAGGACATTCAGGTGGTATACGCTGTAATGGTATACTCAGGATGTCGAGGACCCATGGGGATGTCGAAAGGGAGGACATGCAGGTGTTATATGCTGTAACGGTATACTCAGGGTGTCGAGGACACACGGGGGTGTCGAAAGGGAGGACATCCTGGTGGTATAGGCTGTAAAGGTATACACGGGATGTCGAGGCCACAAGGGGCTGTCGAATGGGAGGACATGCAGGTGCTATACGCAGTAAAGTTATACACGGGAAGGGATGACATGTAAGTGGTGTATGCTGTAAAGGTATACACGGGATGTCGAGGACACACAGGGGTGTCGAAAGGGAGGACATGCAGGTGGTATAAGCTGTAAACGTATACACGGGATGTCGAGGACACATGGGGATGTCAAATGGGTGGACATGCAGGGGCTTTACGCTGTAAAGTTATACATGGGATGTCGAGACAGACGTGAGTGTCGAAAGGGAGGACATGTAGGTGGTTTATGCAGTAAAGGTATACACGGGATGTCGAGGACACACGAGGGTGCCGAAAGGGAGGACATGCAAGTGGTATACGTTGTAAAGGTATAGACGGGATGTCGAGGACACACAAGGGTGTCAAAAGGGAGGACATGCAGGTGGTATACACTGTAATCGTGTACACGGGATGTCGAGGACATTTGGGGATGTCGAATGGGAGGACATGCAAGTGCTATACGCGGTAAAGTTATACCTGGGATGTCGAGGACACACGTGAGTGTCGAAAGGGAGGACATGTAGGTAGTATATGCTATAAAGGTATACACGGGATGTCGAGGACACACGAGGGTGCCGAAAGGGAGGACATCGAGGTGGTATACGCTGTAAAGGTATACACGGGACATCGAGGACACATGGGGGTGTCGAAAGGGACGACATGCAGGTGGTATACGGTGTAAAGTTATACACGGGATGTCGAGGACACACATGGGTGTTGAATGGGAGGACATGCCGGTGGTATACACTTAAAATTTATACACAGGATGTCGAGGACAGACGGGGGTGTTGGAAGGGAGGACATCCAGGTGGTATACGCTGTAAAGGTATACACAGGATGTCGAGGACACACGGGGGTGTCAAAAGGGAGGACATGTAGGTGGTATACACTGTAAAGGTATACACAGGATGTCGAGGTCACACGGGGGTGTCGGAAGGGAGGACATGCAGGTGGTATACGCTGTAAAGGTATACACAGGATGTCGAGGACACCCGGAGGTGTCGAAAGGAAGGACATGTAGGTGCTATACGCTGCAAAGGTATACACGGGATGTTGAGGACACACAGGGGTGGCGAAAGGGAGGGCATGCAGGTTGTATACGCTGTAACGGTATACACAGGATGTCGAGGACACCTGGGGTGTCGAAATGGAGGACAGGCAGGTGGTATACACTGTAAAGGTATACACGGGATGTCGAGGACACACGGGGGTGTCCAGAGAGAGGACATGTAGGTGGTATACGCTGTAAAGATATACAAGGGATGTCGAGGACATATGGGGGTGTCAAAAGGGATGACATGTAGGTAGTATTCGCTGTAAAGGTATGGACGGGATGTCAAGGACACACGAGTGTGTCGAAAGGGAGGACATGCAGGTGCTATACGCTGTAACGGTATAGACGAGACGTTAAGGACACACAGGGGTGTCGAAAGGGAGGACATGCAGGTGCTATACGCTGTAACGGTATACACGGGATGACGAGGAGACACGGGTATAAACGGGATGTCGAGGAGATATGGGGGTGTCGAAAGGGAGGACATGCAGGTGGTATATGCTGTAAAGGTATACACGGGATGTCGTGGAGACACAGGGGCGTCGAAAGAGAGGTCATGCAGGTGGCATACACTATAATGGTATACACAGGATGTGGAGGACACACGGGGGTGTCGAAAGGGAGGACAAGCAGTTGGTATACGTTGTAAAGGTATACACGAGATGTCGAGGACACACGAAGGCTTCGTAAGGGAGGACATGCAGGTGCTGTACGCGGTAACTGTATACACAGGATGTTGAGGACACACGGGGGTGTCGAAAGGGAGGACATTCAGGTGGTATAAGCAGTAAAGTTATACAAAGGATGTGGAGGACACACGGGGAAGTCGAAAGGGAGGACATGCAGGTGCTATATGCTATAAAATTATACACAGGATGTCGAGGACACATGGGAGTGTCGAAAGGGCGGACATGTAGGTGGTATATGCTGTAAAGGTATACAGGGGATGTCGAGGACACACGGGGGTGTCGAAAGCGAGCACATCCTATTGGTATACACTGTAAAGGTATACACGGGGATTTCGAGGAAACATGGGGGTGTCGAAAGGGAGGACATGCAGGTGGTATACACTGTGAAGTTATACACGGGATGTCCAGGATAGACGGGGGTGTCGACAGGGAGGACAACCAGGTGGTATACGCTGTAAAGCTATACACAGGATGTAGAGGACGCACGGGGGTGTCGAAAGGGAGGACATGCAGGTGGTATACACTGTAAAGGTATGCACAGGATGTCGAGGTCACACGGGGGTGTCGAAAGGGAGGACATGTAGGTGGCATATGCTGTAAAGGTATACACGGGATGTCGAGAACACATGGGGGTGTCGAAAGGGAGGGCATGTAGGTGGTATACGCTGTAAAGGTATAATTGGGATGTCAAGGTCACACGGGGGTATCGAAAGGGAGGACATGCAGGTGCCATACGCTGTAACGGTACAGACTGGAAGTCGAGGACACACAGGGGTGTCGAAAGGGAGGACATGCAGGTGGTATACGCTGTAATGGTATAGAAGGATGTCGAAGACACACGGGGGTTTCAAAACAGAGGTGATGCGGGTGGCATACACTGTAAAGGTATACTCTGGATGTCGAGGACAGACGGGGTGTCGAAAGGGAGGTCATGCAGGTGGTATACGCTATAAATTTATACACGGGATGTCGAGGACACACGGGGGTGTCGAAAGGGAGGACATGTAGGTGGTATACGCTATAGAGTCATACATGGGATGTCGAGGATACACGTGGGTGTCGAAAGGGAGGACATGCTGGAGGTATACGCATGAAAGGTATACACAAGATGTCGAGGACACACGAGGGTGTCGAAAGGGAGGACATTCAGGTGGTATACACTGTGAAGTTATACACGGGATGTCGAGGACAGACGGGGGGGTCGAAAGGGAGGACATCCAGGTGGTATACGCTGAAAAGGTATACACAGGATGTCGAGGACACACGGGGGTGTTGAAAGGGAGGACATGCAGGTGGTATACACTGTAAAGGTATACACAGGATGTCGAGGACACACGGGGTGTCGAAAGGGAGGACATGCCGGTGGTGTACGCTGTAATGGTATACACAGGATGTCGAGGACACACGGGGTGTCGAAAGGGAGGACGTGCCGGTGGTGTACGCTGTAATGGTATACACAGGATGTCGAGGACACACGGGGGTGTGGAAAGGGAGGACAGGCAGGTGTTATACGCTGTAAAGTTATACACGGGATGTCAAGGACACACGGGGGTGTCGAAAGGGAGGACATGTAGGTGGTATACGCTATAGAGGCATACATGGGATGTCGAGGATACACGTGGGTGTCGAAAGGGAGGACATGCAGGAGGTATACGGTGTAAAGGTATACACAGGATGTCGAGGACACACGAGGGTGTCGAAAGGGTGGACATGCAGTTCGTATATGATGTAAAGGTGTACACGGGATGTCGACAACACACGGAAGTGTCGAAAGGGTGGACATGGAGGTGCTATACGCTGTAACAATATACACGGGATGTCGAGGACACATGGGGGTGTCAAAAGGGAGGACTTGCAGGTGGTATATTCTGTAAAGGTATACACGGGATATCGAGAAGACACGGGGATTTCGAAAGGGAGGCCATGTCGGTGCTATACGCTGTAAAGTTATAAACGGGATGTCGAGGACACACGGGGGTGTCGAAAGGGAGGACATGTAGGTGGTATATGCTATAAAGGTATATACGGGATGTCGAGGACACATGAGGGTGTCGAAAGGGTGAACATCCATGTGGTATACGTTGAAAGGTATACTCGGGATGTCGAGGACACACGGGGGGGTCGAAAGGGAGGACATTTCAGGTGGTATATGTTGTAAAAGTATACACGGGATGTTGAGGACACACAGGGGCGTTGAAAGAGAGGTCATGCAGGTGGCATAAGCTGTAAGTATATACACAGGATGTCGAGGACACACCGGGGTGTCGAAAAGGAGGACATGCAGGTTGTATACGCTGTAAAGGTATACACGGGGTGTCGAGGACACACGGGGATGTCGAAAGTGTGGACATGCAGGTGCTATACGCTATAAAGGTTTACACGGGATGTCGAGGACACACGGGGGTGTCAAAAGTGAGGACTTGCAGGTGGTATACGCTGGAAAGTTATACACGGGATGTTGAGAACACACGGGGGTGTCGAGAGGGAGGTTATGCAGGTCGTATACGCTGTAAAGGTATACATGGGATGTCGAGGACACACGGGGGTGTCGAAAGGGAGGATATGCAGGTCGTATACGAAGTAAAGGTATACACGGGATCTCGAGGACACACAGGGGCGTCGAAAGAGAGGTCATGCAGCTGGCTTACACTATAAGGTATACACAGGATGTCGAGGAGAATAGGGGGTGTCGAAAGGGAGGACATCCAGTCGGTATACGCTGTAAAAGTATACACGAGATGTCGAGGACACACGGGGTTGTCGAAAGGGAGGACATGCAGGTGGTATACGAAGTAAAGGTATACACTGGATGTCGAGGACAGACGGGTATGTCGAAAGGGAGGACATGCAGGTGCTATACATTGTAAAGTTGTACACGGGATGTCGAGGACACACGGGAGTGTCGAAAGGGAGGACATGTAGGTGGTATATGCTGTAAAGGTATACACGGGATGTCGAGGACACACGGGGGTATCGAAAGGGAGGACATCCTGGTGGTGTACGAAGTAAAGGTATACACGGGAAGTCGAGGACACCCAGGGGCGTCGAAAGAGAGGTCATGCAGTTGGCATACACTATAAAGGTATACACAGGATTTCGAGGAGAAAAAGGGGTGTCGAAAGGGAGGACATCCAGTCGGTATACGCTGTAAATGTATACAAGAGATGTCGGGGACACACAGATGTGTCGAAAGGGAGGACATGCAGGTGCTATACGCAGTAACTATATAAATAGGATGTCGAGGACACACGGGGGTGTCGAAAGGGAGGACATGCAGGTGGTATACGAAGTAAAGGTATACACTGGATGTGGAGGACACACGGGGGTATTGAAAGGGAGGACATCTTGGTGGTATACGATGTAAAGGTCTACACGGGATGTCGAGGACACACAGGGGTGTCGAAAGGGAGGACATACAGGTGGTATACACTGTGAAGGTATACGAGGGATGTCGAGGACACACGGGGGTGTCGAAAGGGAGGACATGAAGGTGTTATACACTGTAAAGGTATACCCGGGATGTCGAGACACACGGGGGTGTCGAAAGGAAGGACATGTAGGTGGTCTAGGCTGTAAAGGTACACACGGGATGTCGAGGACACACGGGGGTGTCGAAATGGAGGACATGTAGGTGGTATACACTGTAAAGGTATACAAGGGATGTCGAGGACACACTGGGTTTCGAAAGGGGGGACACGTAGGTGGTATAGCCTGTAAAGTAATACATGGGATGTCAAAGACACACGGGGGTGTCAAAAGGGAGGAGATATAGGTGGTATACGCCATAGAACCATACACAGGATGTCAAGGACACACGGGGGTGTCGAAAGGGAGGACAAGCAATTGCTATACGCTGTAAAGGTACACACGGGATGTCGAGGACACACGGGGGTGTCATAAGGGAGGACATGTAGGTGGTATAGGCTGTAAAGGTACACACGGGATGTCGAGGACACACGGGGGTGTCGAAAGGGAGAACATGTAGGTGGTATAGGCTGTAAAGGTACACACGGGATGTCGAGGACACACGGGGGTGTCGAAAGGGAGGATATGTAGGTGGTATACGCTGTAAGGGTATACACAGGATTCTGAGGACACACGGGGGTGTTGAAAGGGAGGGCATGTAGGTGGTATACGGTATAGAGGAAGAAACGGGATGTCGAGGACACACGGGGGTGTCCAAAGGGAGGACATGCAGGCGCTATACGCTGTAAAGGTACACACAGGATGTCGAGGACACACGTGGGTGTCGAAAGGGAGGACAGGTAGGTGGTATACGCAGTAAAGGTATACACGGGATTTTAAGGACACGGGGGTGTGGAAAAGTAGGACATGCAGGTGGTATACGCAGTAAAGTCATATAAAGGATGTCAAGGACACACGGGGATGTCGAAAGGGAGGACATGGAGGTGCTATACGCTATAAAGTTATACACGAGATGTCGAGTGCAAACGGGAGTGTCGAAAGGCTGGACATGTAGGTGGTATATGCTATAAAGGTATACACGGGATGTCGATGACACACGGGGGTGTCGAAAGGGTGGACATCCTGGTGGTATACGGTGTAAAGGTATACACGGGATGTCGAAGAAACATGGGGGTGTCGAAAGGGAGGACATACAGGTGGTATACGCTGTAAAGGTATACACGAGATGCCGAGGACACACGGGGGTGTCGAAAGGGAGGACATGTTGGTGGCATACGCTGTAAAGGTATACAGGGGATGTCGAGGACTCACGGGAGTATCGAAAGGGAGGACATGTAGGTGGTATACGCTGCAAAGTTATACATGGGATGTCAAGGACACACGGGGGTGTCGAAAGGGAGGACATGCAGATGTTATACGCTGTAACGGTACAGTCGGGAAGTCGAGGACACACAGAGGAGTCGAAAGGGAGGACATGCAGGTGGTATAAGCTGTAAAAGTATACACGGGATGTCGATGACACACAGGGGTGTCGAAAGGGAGGACATCCTGGTGGTATACGCTGTAAAGGTATACACGGAATGTCGAGGAAACATGGGGGTGTTGAAAGGAAGGACATACAGGTGGTATACGCTGTAAAGGTATACACGGGATGTCGAGGACACACGGGGGTGTCGAAAGGGAGGACATGTAGGTAGTATACACTGTAAAGGTATACACGGGATGTCGAGGACGCACGGGGGTGTCGAAAGGAAGGACATGCAGGTGGTATAGGCTGTAAAGGTACACACGGGATGTCAAGGACACACGGGGGTGTCGAAAGGGAGGACATGTAGGTTGTATACGCTGTAAAGGTATACACGGGATGTCCAGGACACACTGGGGTGTCGAGACGGAGGACACGTAGGTGGTATAGGCAGTAAAGGCATAAATGGGATGTCAAGGACACTCGGGGGTGTCGAAAGGGAGGAGATGTAGGTGGTATCCGCTATAGAGGCATACACAGGATGTCGAGGACACACGGGGGTGTCGAAAGGGAGGACATGTAGGCGGTATACGCTGTAAAGGTATACACGGGATGTCGAGGACACACGGGGGTGTCGAAAAGGAGGACATGTAGGGGGTATAGGCTGTAAAGGTACACACGGGATGTCGAGGACACACGGGGGTGTCGAAAGGGAGGATATGTAGGTGGTATACGCTGTAAAGGTATACACAGGATTTTGAGGACACACGGGGGTGTTGAAATGGAGGGCATGTAGGTGGTATACGGTATTGAGGAAGACACGGGATGTCGAGGACACCCGGGGGTGTCCAAACGGAGGACATGCAGGCGCTATACGCTCTAAAGGTACACACAGGATGTCGAGGACACACGGGGGTGTCGAAAGGGAGGACAGGTAGGTGGTATACGCAGTAAAGGTATACACAGGATTTCAAGGACACGGGGGTGTGGAAAAGTAGGAGATTCAGGTGGTATACGCAGTAAAGTCATATAAAGGATGTCGAGGACACACGGGGATGTCGAAAGGGAGGACATGCAGGTGCTATACGCTATAAAGTTATACACGGGATGTCGAGTACAAACGGGAGTGTCGAAAGGGTGGACATGTAGGTGGTATATGCTATAAAGGTATACACGGGATGTCGATGACACACGGGGGTGTCGAAAGGGAGGACATCCTGGTGGTATACGTTGTAAAGGTATACACGGGATGTCCAGGAAACATTGGGGTGTCGAAAGGGAGGACATACAGGTGGTATACGCTGTAAAGGTATACACGGGTTGCCAAGGACACACGGGGGTCGAAAGGGAGGACATGTTGGTGGCATACGCTGTAAAGGTATACAGGGGATGTCGAGGACTCACGGGAGTATCGAAAGGGAGGACATGTAGGTGGTATACGCTGCAAAGTTATACATGGGATGTCAAGGACACACGGGGGTGTCGAAAGGGAGGACATGCAGGTGCTATACGCTGTGACGGTACAGTCGGGAAGTCGAGGACACACAGAGGAGTCGAAAGGGAGGACATGCAGGTGGTATAAGCTGTAAAGGTATACACGGGATGTCGAGGACACACGGGGGTGTCCAGAGAGAGGACATGTAGGTGGTATACGCTGTAAAGATATACAAGGGATGTCGAGGACATATGGGGGTGTCAAAAGGGATGACATGTAGGTAGTATTCGCTGTAAAGGTATGGACGGGATGTCAAGGACACACGAGTGTGTCGAAAGGGAGGACATGCAGGTGCTATACGCTGTAACGGTATAGACGAGACGTTAAGGACACACAGGGGTGTCGAAAGGGAGGACATGCAGGTGCTATACGCTGTAACGGTATACACGGGATGACGAGGAGACACGGGTATAAACGGGATGTCGAGGAGATATGGGGGTGTCGAAAGGGAGGACATGCAGGTGGTATATGCTGTAAAGGTATACACGGGATGTCGTGGAGACACAGGGGCGTCGAAAGAGAGGTCATGCAGGTGGCATACACTATAATGGTATACACAGGATGTGGAGGACACACGGGGGTGTCGAAAGGGAGGACAAGCAGTTGGTATACGTTGTAAAGGTATACACGAGATGTCGAGGACACACGAAGGCTTCGTAAGGGAGGACATGCAGGTGCTGTACGCGGTAACTGTATACACAAGATGTTGAGGACACACGGGGGTGTCGAAAGGGAGGACATTCAGGTGGTATAAGCAGTAAAGTTATACAAAGGATGTGGAGGACACACGGGGAAGTCGAAAGGGAGGACATGCAGGTGCTATATGCTATAAAATTATACACAGGATGTCGAGGACACATGGGAGTGTCGAAAGGGCGGACATGTAGGTGGTATATGCTGTAAAGGTATACAGGGGATGTCGAGGACACACGGGGGTGTCGAAAGCGAGCACATCCTATTGGTATACACTGTAAAGGTATACACGGGGATTTCGAGGAAACATGGGGGTGTCGAAAGGGAGGACATGCAGGTGGTATACACTGTGAAGTTATACACGGGATGTCCAGGATAGACGGGGGTGTCGACAGGGAGGACAACCAGGTGGTATACGCTGTAAAGCTATACACAGGATGTAGAGGACGCACGGGGGTGTCGAAAGGGAGGACATGCAGGTGGTATACACTGTAAAGGTATGCACAGGATGTCGAGGTCACACGGGGGTGTCGAAAGGGAGGACATGTAGGTGGCATATGCTGTAAAGGTATACACGGGATGTCGAGAACACATGGGGGTGTCGAAAGGGAGGGCATGTAGGTGGTATACGCTGTAAAGGTATAATTGGGATGTCAAGGTCACACGGGGGTATCGAAAGGGAGGACATGCAGGTGCCATACGCTGTAACGGTACAGACTGGAAGTCGAGGACACACAGGGGTGTCGAAAGGGAGGACATGCAGGTGGTATACGCTGTAATGGTATAGAAGGATGTCGAAGACACACGGGGGTTTCAAAACAGAGGTGATGCGGGTGGCATACACTGTAAAGGTATACTCTGGATGTCGAGGACAGACGGGGTGTCGAAAGGGAGGTCATGCAGGTGGTATACGCTATAAATTTATACACGGGATGTCGAGGACACACGGGGGTGTCGAAAGGGAGGACATGTAGGTGGTATACGCTATAGAGTCATACATGGGATGTCGAGGATACACGTGGGTGTCGAAAGGGAGGACATGCTGGAGGTATACGCATGAAAGGTATACACAAGATGTCGAGGACACACGAGGGTGTCGAAAGGGAGGACATTCAGGTGGTATACACTGTGAAGTTATACACGGGATGTCGAGGACACACGGGGGTGTCGAAAGGGAGGACATCCAGGTGGTATACGCTGAAAAGGTATACACGGGATGTCGAGGACACACGGGGGTGTTGAAAGGGAGGACATGCAGGTGGTATACACTGTAAAGGTATACACGGGATGTCGAGGACACACGGGGTGTCGAAAGGGAGGACATGCAGGTGCTATACGCTGTAACTGGATACATAGAATGTAGAGGACACACGGGGTGTCGAAAGGGAGGATATGCAGGTGGTCTACGCAGCAAAGGTATACACAGGATGTCGAGGACACACGGGGGTGTCGAAAGGGAGGACATGCAGGTGGTATACGCTGTAAAGGTATACACGGGATGTCGAGGACACACGGGGGTGTCGAAAGGGAGGACATGTAGGTGGTATACGCTATAGAGGCATACATGGGATGTCGAGGACACACGGGGGTGTCGAAAGGGAGGACATGCTGGAGCTATACGCTGTAAAGGTATACACAGGATGTCGAGGACACACGGGAGGACATGCAGGTGGTATATGATGTAAAGGTGTATATGGGATGTCGAGAACACACGGAGGTGTCGAAAGGGTGGACATGCAGGTGCTATATGCCGTAACGATATACATGGAATGTCGAGGACACACGGGGGTGTCGAAAGGGAGGACATGCAGGTGGTATATGCTGTAAAGGTATACACGGGATGTCGAGGACACACGGGGATGTCGAAAGGGAGGCCATGTAGGTGCTATACGCTGTAAAGTTATACACGGGATGTCGAGGACACACGGGGGTGTCGAAAGGGAGGACATGTAGGTGGTATATGCTGTAAAGGTATACACGGGATGTCGAGGACACATGAGGGTGTCGAAAGGGAGGACATCCATGTGGTATACGTTGAAAAGGTA
The DNA here is from genome assembly GCA_015143295.1 of Tetracentron sinense. Taxonomy (NCBI): domain Eukaryota; kingdom Viridiplantae; phylum Streptophyta; class Magnoliopsida; order Trochodendrales; family Trochodendraceae; genus Tetracentron; species Tetracentron sinense. Next base: position 10,741 of record JABCRI010000266.1, on the reverse strand, counting down.
TACACGGGATGTCGAGGACACACGGGGGTGTCGAAAGGGAGCACATTTCGTGTGGTATACGCTGTAAAGGTATACACGGGATGTTGAGGACACACAGGGGCGTCGAAAGAGAGGTCATGCGGGTGGCATACGCTGTAAATATATACACAGGATGTCGAGGACACACCGGGGTGTCGAAAAGGAGGACATGCAGGTGGTATACGCTGTAAAGGTATACACGGGGTGTCGAGGACACACGGGGATGTCGAAAGGGTGGACATGCAGGTGCTATACGCTGTAAAGGTATACACGGGATGTCGAGGACACACGGGGGTGTCGAAAGGGAGGACATGCAGGTGGTATACGCTGTAAAGTTATACACGGGATGTCGAGAACACACGGGGGTGTCGAAAGGGAGGATATGCAGGTCGTATACGCTGTAAAGGTATACATGGGATGTCGAGGACACACGGGGGTGTCGAAAGGGAGGACATGCAGGTGGTATACGAAGTAAAGGTATACACGGGATGTCGAGGACACACAGGGGCGTCGAAAGAGAGGTCATGCAGGTGGCATACACTATAAGGGTAAACACCGGATGTCGAGGAGAATAGGGGGTGTCGAAAGGGAGGACATCCAGTCGGTATACGCTGTAAAAGTATACACGAGATGTCGAGGACACACGGGGTTGTCGAAAGGGAGGACATGCAGGTGGTATACGAAGTAAAGGTATACACTGGATGTCGAGGACAGACGGGTATGTCGAAAGGGAGAAAATGCAGGTGCTATACATTGTAAAGTTGTACACGGGATGTCGAGGACACACGGGAGTGTCGAAAGGGAGGACATGTAGGTGGTATATGCTGTAAAGGTATACACGGGATGTCGAGGACACACGGGGGTATCGAAAGGGAGGACATCCTGGTGGTGTACGAAGTAAAGGTATACACGGGAAGTCGAGGACACCCAGGGGCGTCGAAAGAGAGGTCATGCAGTTGGCATACACTATAAAGGTATACACAGGATTTCGAGGAGAAAAAGGGGTGTCGAAAGGGAGGACATCCAGTCGGTATACGCTGTAAATGTATACAAGAGATGTCGGGGACACACAGATGTGTCGAAAGGGAGGACATGCAGGTGCTATACGCAGTAACTATATAAATAGGATGTCGAGGACACACGGGGGTGTCGAAAGGGAGGACATGCAGGTGGTATACGAAGTAAAGGTATACACTGGATGTGGAGGACACACGGGGGTATTGAAAGGGAGGACATCTTGGTGGTATACGATGTAAAGGTCTACACGGGATGTCGAGGACACACAGGGGTGTCGAAAGGGAGGACATACAGGTGGTATACACTGTGAAGGTATACGAGGGATGTCGAGGACACACGGGGGTGTCGAAAGGGAGGACATGAAGGTGTTATACACTGTAAAGGTATACCCGGGATGTCGAGACACACGGGGGTGTCGAAAGGAAGGACATGTAGGTGGTCTAGGCTGTAAAGGTACACACGGGATGTCGAGGACACACGGGGGTGTCGAAATGGAGGACATGTAGGTGGTATACACTGTAAAGGTATACAAGGGATGTCGAGGACACACTGGGTTTCGAAAGGGGGGACACGTAGGTGGTATAGCCTGTAAAGTAATACATGGGATGTCAAAGACACACGGGGGTGTCAAAAGGGAGGAGATATAGGTGGTATACGCCATAGAACCATACACAGGATGTCAAGGACACACGGGGGTGTCGAAAGGGAGGACAAGCAATTGCTATACGCTGTAAAGGTACACACGGGATGTCGAGGACACACGGGGGTGTCGAAAGGGAGGACATGTAGGTGGTATAGGCTGTAAAGGTACACACGGGATGTCGAGGACACACGGGGGTGTCGAAAGGGAGAACATGTAGGTGGTATAGGCTGTAAAGGTACACACGGGATGTCGAGGACACACGGGGGTGTCGAAAGGGAGGATATGTAGGTGGTATACGCTGTAAGGGTATACACAGGATTCTGAGGACACACGGGGGTGTTGAAAGGGAGGGCATGTAGGTGGTATACGGTATAGAGGAAGAAACGGGATGTCGAGGACACACGGGGGTGTCCAAAGGGAGGACATGCAGGCGCTATACGCTGTAAAGGTACACACAGGATGTCGAGGACACACGTGGGTGTCGAAAGGGAGGACAGGTAGGTGGTATACGCAGTAAAGGTATACACGGGATTTTAAGGACACGGGGGTGTGGAAAAGTAGGACATGCAGGTGGTATACGCAGTAAAGTCATATAAAGGATGTCAAGGACACACGGGGATGTCGAAAGGGAGGACATGGAGGTGCTATACGCTATAAAGTTATACACGAGATGTCGAGTGCAAACGGGAGTGTCGAAAGGCTGGACATGTAGGTGGTATATGCTATAAAGGTATACACGGGATGTCGATGACACACGGGGGTGTCGAAAGGGTGGACATCCTGGTGGTATACGGTGTAAAGGTATACACGGGATGTCGAAGAAACATGGCGGTGTCGAAAGGGAGGACATACAGGTGGTATACGCTGTAAAGGTATACACGAGATGCCGAGGACACACGGGGGTGTCGAAAGGGAGGACATGTTGGTGGCATACGCTGTAAAGGTATACAGGGGATGTCGAGGACTCACGGGAGTATCGAAAGGGAGGACATGTAGGTGGTATACGCTGCAAAGTTATACATGGGATGTCAAGGACACACGGGGGTGTCGAAAGGGAGGACATGCAGATGTTATACGCTGTAACGGTACAGTCGGGAAGTCGAGGACACACAGAGGAGTCGAAAGGGAGGACATGCAGGTGGTATAAGCTGTAAAAGTATACACGGGATGTCGATGACACACAGGGGTGTCGAAAGGGAGGACATCCTGGTGGTATACGCTGTAAAGGTATACACGGAATGTCGAGGAAACATGGGGGTGTTGAAAGGAAGGACATACAGGTGGTATACGCTGTAAAGGTATACACGGGATGTCGAGGACACACGGGGGTGTCGAAAGGGAGGACATGTAGGTGGTATACGCTGTAAAGGTATACACGGGATGTCGAGGACACACGGGGGTGTCGAAAGGGAGGACATGCAGGTGGTATATGCTGTAAAGGTACACACGGGATGTCGAGGACACACGGGGGTGTCGAAAGGGAGGACATGTAGGTTGTATACGCTGTAAAGGTATACACGGGATGTCCAGGACACACTGGGGTGTCGAGACGGAGGACACGTAGGTGGTATAGGCAGTAAAGGCATAAATGGGATGTCAAGGACACTCGGGGGTGTCGAAAGGGAGGACATGTAGGTGGTATACGCTATAGAGGCATACACGGGATGTCGAGGACACACGGGGGTGTCGAAAGGGAGGACATATAGGTGGTATACGCTGTAGAGGTATACACGGGATGTCGAGGACACACGGGGGTGTCGAAAGGGAGGACATGTAGGTGGTATACGCTGTAAAGGTACACACGGGATGTCGAGGACACACGGGGGTGTCGAAAGGGAGGACATGTAGGTGGTATACGCTGTAAAGGTATACACGGGATGTCGAGGACACACGGGGGTGTCGAAAGGGAGGACATGTAGGTGGTATACGCTATAGAGGTACACACGGGATGTCGAGGACACCCGGCGGTGTCGAAAGGGAGCACATGCAGGTGGTATACGATGTGCAGGTATACACGGGATGTCGAGGACACACGGGGGTGTCGAAAGGGAGGACATGTAGGTGGTATACGCTGTACAGGTATACACGGGATGTCGAGGACACAGGGGTGTGGAAAAGTAGGAGATTCAGGTGGTATACGCAGTAAAGTCATATAAAGGATGTCGAGGACACACGGGGGTGTCGAAAGGGAGGACATGCAGGTGCTATACGCTATAAATGTACACACGGGATGTCGAGGACACCCGGGGGTGTCGAAAGGGTGGACATGTAGGTGGTATACGCTATAAAGGTATACACGGGATGTCGAGGACACACGGGGGTGTCGAAAGGGAGGACATGCAGGTGGTATACGTTGTAAAGGTATACACGGGATGTCCAGGAAACATTGGGGTGTCGAAAGGGAGGACATACAGGTGGTATACGCTGTAAAGGTATACACGGGTTGCCAAGGACACACGGGGGTCGAAAGGGAGGACATGTTGGTGGCATACGCTGTAAAGGTATACAGGGGATGTCGAGGACTCACGGGAGTATCGAAAGGGAGGACATGTAGGTGGTATACGCTGCAAAGTTATACATGGGATGTCAAGGACACACGGGGGTGTCGAAAGGGAGGACATGCAGGTGCTATACGCTGTGACGGTACAGTCGGGAAGTCGAGGACACACAGAGGAGTCGAAAGGGAGGACATGCAGGTGGTATAAGCTGTAAAGGTATACACGGGATGTCGATGACACCCGGGGGTCTCGAAAGGGAGGACATCCTGGTGGTTTACGCTGTAAGGTATACACGGAATGTCGAGGAAACATGGGGGTGTTGAAAGGAAGGACATACAGGTGGTATACGCTGTAAAGGTATACACGGGATGTCGAGGACACACGGGGGTGTCGAAAGGAAGGACATGCAGGTGGTATAGGCTGTAAAGGTACACACGGGATGTCAAGGACACACGGGGGTGTCGAAAGGGAGGACATGTAGGTTGTATACGCTGTAAAGGTATACACGGGATGTCCAGGACTCACGGGGGTGTCGAGACGGAGGACACGTAGGTGGTATAGGCAGTAAAGGCATACATGGGATGTCAAGGACACTCGGGGGTGTCGAAAGGGAGGAGATGTAGGTGGTATCCGCTATAGAGGCATACACGGGATGTCGAGGACACACGGGGGTGTCGAAAAGGAGGACATGTAGGCGGTATACGCTGTAAAGGTATACACGGGATGTCGAGGACACACGGGGGTGTCGAAAGGGAGGACATGTAGGTGGTATAGGCTGTAAAGGTACACATGGGATGTCGAGGGCACACGGGGGTGTCGAAAAGGAGGACATGTAGGTGGTATACGCTGTAAAGGTATACACAGGACGTCGAGGACACACGAGGGTGTTGAAAGTGCGGACATGTAGGTGGTATACGCTATAGAGGAAAACATGGGATGTCGAGGACACACGGGGGTGTCGAAAGGTAGGACATTCTGGTGCTATACGCTGAAAAGGTACACACAGGATGTCGAGGACACACGGGGGTGTCGAAAGGGAGGACATGTAGGTGGTATACGCAGTGAAGGTATACACGCGATGTCGATGACACACGGCGGTGTCGAAAGGGAGGACATACAGGTGGTATACGCTTTAAAGGTATACACGGGATGCCGAGGACACACGAGGGTGTTGAAAGGGAGGACCTGTAGGTGGCATACCCTGTAAAGGTATACACGGGATGTCGAGGAGACACGGGGGTATTGAAAGGGAGGACATGTAGGTGGTATACGCTTTAAAGGTATACATGGGATGTCAAGGACACACGGGGGTGTCGAAAGGGAGGACATGCAGGTGCTATACGCTGTAATGATACAGACGGGAAGTCGAGGACACACAGGGGTGTCGAAAGGGAGGACATGCAGGTGGTATATGATGTAATGGTATACAGGTGATGTCGAGGACACACAGGGGGTGTCGAAAGAGAGGTCATGCGGGTGGCATACACTGTAAAGGTATACACGGGATGTCGAGGACACACGGGGGTGTCGAAAGGGAGGACATGTAGGTGGTATACGCTGTAAAGGTACACACGGGATGTCGAGGACACACGGGGGTGTCGAAAGGGAGGACATGTAGGTGGTATACGCTGTAAAGGTATACACGGGATGTCGAGGACACACGGGGGTGTCGAAAGGGAGGACATGTAGGTGGTATACGCTATAGAGGCATACACGGGATGTCGAGGACACACGGGGGTGTCGAAAGGGAGGACATGCAGGTGCTATACGCTGTAAAGGTACACACGGGATGTCGAGGACACACGGGGGTGTCGAAAGGGAGGACATGTAGGTGGTATACGCAGTAAAGGTATGCATGGGATTTCAAGGACACGGGGGTGTCGAAAAGGAGGACATGCAGGTGGTATATGCAGTAAATTTATATAAAGGATGTCGAGGACACACGGGGATGTCGAAAGGGAGGACATGCAGGTGCTATACTCTATAAAGTTATACACGGGATGTCGAGTACAAACGGGAGTGTCGAAAGGGTGTACATGTAGGTGGTATACGCTGTAAAGGTATACACTGGATGTCGAGGAAACATGGGGTGGTCGAAAGGGAGGACATACAGGTCGTACACGCTTTAAAGGTATACACGGGATGCCGAGTACACACAGGGGTTTCGAAAGGGAGGACCTGTAGGTGGCATAACCTGTAAAGGTATACACGGGATGTCGAGGACACACGGGGGTATCGAAAGGGAGGACATGTAGGTGGTATATGCTTTGAAGGTATACATGGGATGTCAAGGACACACGGGGGTGTCGAAAGGGAGGACATGCAGGTGCTATACGCTGTAACGGTACAGACGGGAAGTCGAGGACACACAGGGGTGTCGAAAGGGAGGACATGCAGGTAGTATATGCTGTAATGGAATACACAAGATGTCGAGGACACATAGGGGTTGTAGAAAGAGAGGTCATGCGGGTGGCATACACTGTAAAGGTATACACAGGATGTCAAGGACACACGGGGGTGTCGAAAGGGAGGATATGCGGGTGGTATACCCTATAAAGTTATACACGGGATGTCGAGGACACACGGGGGTGTCGAAAGGGAGGACATGTAGGTGGTATACGCTGTAAAGGTATACACGGGATATCGAGGACACACGGGGGTGTCGAAAGGGAGGACATGTAGGTGGTATGCACTGTAAAGGTATACACAGGATGTCGAGGACACACGGGGGTGTCGAAAGGGAGGACATGCAGGTGGTATACGCGGTACAGTTATACACGGGATGTCGAGGACACACGGGGGTGTCGAAAGGGAGGACATGCAGGAGGTATACGCTGTAAAGGTATATACGGGACGTCGAGGACACACGAGGGTGTCGAAAGGGAGGACATACTGGTCGTATACGCTGTAAAGGTATAAAAGGGATGTCGGGGACACAAGGGGGTATCGAAAAGGAGGACATACAGGTGGTATCTGATGCAAAGGTGTACATGGGATGTCAAAAGGGTGGACATGCAGGTGCAATACGCCGTAAAGGTATACACGGGATGTCGAGGACACACGGGGGTGTTGAAAGGGAGGACATGTAGGTGGTATACGCTGTAAAGGTATACATGGTATGTCAAGGACACACAGGGGTGTCGAAAGGGAGGACATGCAGGTGCTATACGCTGTAACGGTACAGACGGGAAGTCGAGGACGCACAGGTGTGTCGAAAGGGAGGACATGCAGGTGGTATACGCTGTAAAGGTAGACACGGGATATCGAGGACACACGCGGGTGCCATACACTGTAAAGGTATACATAGGATTTTGAGGACACACGGGGGTGTCGAAAGGGAGGACATGCAGGTGGTATACGCTGTAAAGTTATACACGGGATGTCGAGGACACACGCGGGTGTCGAAAGGGAGGACATGCAGGTGCTATACGCTGTAACGGTATAGACGGGAAGTCGAGGACGCACAGGGGTGTCAAAAGGGAGGACATGCAGGTGGTATATGCTGGAAAGTTATACACGGGATGTCGAGGACACACGCGGGTGTCGAAGGGGAGGACATGCAGGTGGTATACGCTGTAAAGTTATACACGGGATGACGAGGACACACAGGGTGTGTCGAAGGGGAGGACATGCAGGTGGTATACGCTGTAAAGTTATACATGGGATGTCGAGGAGAGGCCCCACCGGGGGTGGACGGGACGGCCCTCGCAGGGGGTATCACCCGACTCCCACAGATAAAGCTATACACGGTATAGATGCGACTTGGTGGAAAGACATCACTTGCGTGGTTTGTTAGTCGAAAGCAGAGGGAGATAGCAGTTGTGTGGTGGTGGTATACACTGTCATAGTTATTACAGGGAGTTTGGTCGAGGACACACCTGGGGGTGGACAAATAGGGAGGACATGAAGGGGTATAACGCTGTGGTTGGTGTAGTAAGGTATACACGGGATATAGAGGACACACTGGTGGGGGGCGAAAGGGTGGGACATCGTAGGGGGTTGCACTGCAAAAGGTATACACAGGGATGTCGAGGACACACGGTAGGTTTCTGAAAGGGAGGACATGTTAGGTGGTATGCATGTAAAGGTATACACGTGATGTCGAGGACACACGGGGGTGTCCAAAGGGAGGACATGTAGCTGGTATACGCTGTAAAGGTATACACGGGATGTCGAGGACACACGGGGGTTTCGAAAGGGAGGACATGTAGGTGGTATACAATGTAAAGGTATACACAGGATGTCGAGGACACACGGGGGTGTCGAAAGGGAGGACATGCAGGTGGTATACGCTGTAAAGGTATACACGGGATGTCGAGGACACACGGGGGTGTCGAAAGGGAGGACATGTAGGTGGTATACGATGTAAAGGTATACACGGGATGTCGAGGACACACGGGGGTGTCGAAAGGGAGGACATGTAGGTGGTATACAATGTAAAGGTATACACAGGATGTCGAGGACACACGGGGGTGTCGAAAGGGAGGACATGCAGGTGGTATACGCTGTAAAGTTATACACGGGATGTCGAGGACACACGGGGGTGTCGAAAAGGAGGACATACAGGTGGTATATGATGTAAAGGTGTACATGGGATGTCGAGAACACACGGAGGTGTCGAAAGGGTGGACATGCAGGTGCTATACGCTGTAACGGGGGTGTCGAAAGGAAGGACATACAGGTGGTATATGCTGTAAAGGTATACAAGTGACGTCGAGGACACACGGGGATGCCGAAAGGGAGGCCATGTTGGTGCTATACGCTGTAAAGTTATACAAGTGATGTCGAGGACACATGGGGGCATCAAAAGAGAGGCCATGTAGGTGGTATATACTGTAAAGGTATACACGTGTAGAGCCCCGGACCTTTTCACATTTAATGCATGACACTTTCGTTGTCATTTTTCCTTTAAAGAGGTATAATTAATAAATAAAGAATAAATTGGATATTCCGAAATTTCAAAAATGTTCCTTTTTGAAGTACGAACCCAACGCAAGTTGAATCGTCAAAATCGGACGAACGAGTCAAAAGATATGGCTAAAACAGTCTGGACCTGCAGGGAATCGTAGCTCGGAAGGCACTAAGGACGTAGCTCGGAAGGCACTAAGGACGTAGCTCGGATAACGTGCTCTGACAACGTGCTCTGATAAGGCACAGACAACGCATAGACAACGTACATTCGATAAGGTAGCTCTAGCTGGATAAACGTCATAGTTGCGATCATATTGTGCAAACAGAAACGTGTACGTTTGTACAAGCAAAACAACGGGTCGGGTACAAAAACACGTGTACGTGGAGCTCACGATGGCATGTGTAATTAACACAAGGACAATGAGCTCGCACTATGAACACACAACGTGTTTGGCACTATTCACAGCACAAACGTGTCGGGCACTATTCACAAACAAAGTGTTTGCACTATTCCAGAAAAAAGTGTTCGGCACTATTCACAGCACAAGTTGTTCGGCACTATCCGCACAACGTGTTGGCAATAGTTCATAGAACAACGTGTTCGGCCTATTAATGCAAAACGTGTTTGGCACTATCACCGATCAAACGTGTTCGGCACTCGTGTTTTTGGGCAGAAGTCAGAAAATTTCAGGAAAGGGTATTATGGTCGTTGTGGTCGGGTCATCTTCCTTACCCTTAAGAGTTTAACCGAAGCCTTTAGGGGACTGTCAAACTTAGGGATTTTGGGGGATGAGAAGAGAGGAAAAAGGGTTTCCATAAGCTAGGGTTTTGACTTTTGGAGAAGAATCAAAGGGGTTTGAGACCCTAGATCTCAAAGTCGGTTTTCTCACAAGATCACGGGTCAGAGCACTCGTGTGAGGAGCGTTCCCAAGCTAGCCTTAGTGCACCTATTAGACTCAGCCCGAGGCCCAGACCTCACGGTCGTTTTTGGAAGGGTTTCTTCTCATTTCTTCAGGCGGGTACTTTTATACCTCCTAGGTACTAGTTCCCTTTTCCCGTTATTTCTGTTTGCAATTTTCTTTCATTTACACAGTGCTATGAGATGGCAGGTATGGGAACCATGGTGATGGAGATGGAATGGGCGATGGGGCTGCAAGGGTTGGGTTTGATGATTTTGATTAAACTGGAGGAGGGCAATTGTATCCATAATAAACAAACTTTCTGACGTCAGTATAGTCACCATAGGAAAGCATGTTTAGGTTAAGATGAATAATGGAATAAGAACACACATGTTTGTGATGAAATGTCATAGGGGAATAATAATGAGGAGTGTGGAAATGAGGAATGACGAGCCTAATAAATTATGATTATTGCTAGGGCCTATGATAGTGGGTTTGTCTGCTTTCCCTACATGATAGATATTAATGTCAAGCATTGATGCGTGAATGTGTTGTGAAAAATTACCAATGTCTATTTAATATTTTAATGCACGTAGGTAATAAGATTCCCACTGAGTCACGGCATGCATGCATGAGGGGTATCGAGCGGTTTTCCGATAGAACGATGGTTAGAGGTCGGGAATAGTCCTACGATATTTACTCGCTTTCATCGGAAACAAGAGACACCATTCCACGAGGGGTCTCCCTCACTCATC